>CM039606.1:37815674-37965614 GCA_022457205.1 Saccharum spontaneum | reverse complement strand
CGGCTCCATTTCCCTGCATCCAACAACGTCGCCGAATACGAGGCACTCGTCGCGGGGCTAAGGATCGCCATCGAGCTCGGGGTCCGACACCTTGATGTTCGAGGCGACTCCCAGCTAGTGATCGATCAAGTCATGAAGAGCTCGAGCTGCCGCGACCCCAAGATGGAAGCCTACTGCCAAGAGGTACGACGTCTCGAGGACAAGTTTCATGGCCTCGAGCTCAACCACATAGCACGCAAGTATAATGAGGCCGCCGATGAACTCGCAAAAATCGCGTCAAGTCGAACTACGGTCCCACCCGACGTTTTCACGAAAGATCTCCAACGGCCATCTGTCGACCTCGGGTTGGACGGAGGGGTCGACGGGTCGTCACTCGACCCCCCACCAGAGGCAGAGGCCCCCTCGACCGGGGCCGAGGCCATGCAGGTGGAGGGATCGACCCCACCATCTGACATTGAGACTGATTGGCGCGCACCGTACCTCGACTATCTTATCCGAGGGGACCTCCCCTCGAGTAAGACCGAGGCTCGACGAATCGCTCGACGGGCCAAAACCTTCGTGATCATTGGTGACAGTAGGGAGCTGTACCGCCGCAGCCCTACGGGCATTCTCCAACGTTGCATCACAAACAAGGAAGGCAGGGACCTGCTCAACGACCTGCACTCGGGGGCTTGCGGTCACCACGCCGCGCCTCGAACCCTCGTTGGGAACGCCTTTAGACAAGGGTTCTATTGGCCGACCGCGGTCTCCGACGCCGTCAAACTAGTACGCTCCTGCGAAGGTTGTCAGTACTATGCAAGGCAGACTCACCTCCCGGCACATGCTCTACAAACCATTCCCATCACGTGGCCGTTTGCCGTTTGGGGGCTCGACCTCGTCGGACCGCTGAAAAGAACTACTGGTGGCTTCACCCATTTGCTTGTCGCAATCGACAAGTTTTCCAAGTGGATCGAGGCTCGTCCCATCACCAGTATTAGGTCCGAACAAGCCGTGATTTTCTTTACCGACATCGTCCATCGATTTGGGGTCCCGAACTGCATTATCACTGACAACGGCACCCAGTTCACTGGTAAAAAGTTTCTGGATTTCTGTGACCACCATCACATTCGCGTGCTCTGGTCGGCCGTAGCTCATCCAAAAACGAACGGCCAAGTAGAGCGTGCCAATGGCATGCTCCTACAAGGCCTGAAACCCAGAATTTTCGACAAGCTAAACAAGCACGGCAAAAGATGGGCCGCCGAGCTACCCTCGGTCCTGTGGAGCCTGAGAACAACGCCGAGTCGAGCCACGGGGTTCACTCCGTTCTTCTTAGTCTACGGGTCCGAGGCTATGCTTCCGACTGATATAGAATACGGATCCCCAAGGTTAAAAGCCTACAACGAAAGAAATAACGACGCCGCAAGAGAGGACGCCCTCGACCAGCTCGAGGAAGCCCGAGACGTGGCTTTGTTGCATTCTGCCAGGTACCAGCAGGGTCTCCGACGCTACCACGACAGACACATACGCAGGCGCGACCTCAACGTCGGCGATTTGGTGCTACGCCGGAACCAGAACACCAAGGGACGCCACAAGCTCACGCCACCATGGGAAGGACCGTACATTATCGCGGAAGTACTAAAGCCGGGCACCTACAAGCTATCCAACGAGAAGGGCGAAATCTTCATCAACGCTTGGAACATTGAACAGCTACGTCGCTTTTTTCCTTAGAAAGCCTCGAGGCCTTGTATTTCCTTTTTCATCAATAAAGAATACAGCAATGTTCAAACTTTCGTTTCACAATGAGGAAGGATCGACTCTGCACTCCCAGAATCGACCCTCCCTCGGGGGCTACAAGGGGGGAACCCCCCAGTCCCTGAAAAAACTTGTACTCTCTTTTAAATTTAAGAACCGCTTTCCCGATCGACTTCGCTGCAAGAGCACCTAAAGGTGCGAAAAGGCCCTCGAGCCAGGAGTATCACCTAAGCCTCCGGGGCTACGGTACCTCCACTCACCCCTCATGCCTTCTAGGGGCGCGACCGCACGCTAAGTAGGTCTTATAACGGTTCCTAACTTTGAAAGAGAGCAGCACACTCCCTGCCGCTTAGGTCAGTTTCTCACGCGATCTACGAGGCCGCGAGAGCACCCTGAAGCTCGAGGGCAGTCGAGTCGCGAGATCACTTACGCCCCCGAGGCTACGGTACCTCCACTCGCTCCCTACGCCAAAGGGCGCGACTGCGTGTTAAGTAAATCGTACGAGAACACAACCCAAGCCGAAAGGGAAAAAAGGCTCGAATAAAACTAGATCCGTCACGAACTAGTTTAAGTTTTGAGTTCTTAAGGCCCCTGAGGCCACCACGACCAAAATTCAAAATAACTAACTTATTACACGGGCCCCCATGCCCAGATTTGGCTCACAGGCCTTCGTCGTCAGCGGGCGGCACCACCTCGGGCTCAAAGAGCGAGGCCAGACGGCTCCCAGGCCCCTCCGCGGCTTCGATCAGATCCAAGCAAGCGTCTGCGTTCTCCGCGTCCGTCCGCTCCGGGTCTGTAATGAAGCCGTCGGCGACGAGCTCCATGTCGAACACAAAGCCAGAGCGAACGACGGCCAGTGCCCTCTTTACGCCGTGGTGGAGGCTGTCCCGCATCTTCTCCCTGGCAAAGTGACCTAGCGCTGCCATCCGACGGATGAAACAGTTCCCTGGAGCGTCTTCTCCGGTGTCAGCGTCGGGCCCGACCCCCAGACCGTCGCACACCGTGGTGATCGCGCCCTCGAGCAACTGGGTCCTCCGGGTCTCGGCTTCGAGGAGGCTCTGCAGGGAGTTGGCGGTCGAGTGGGCCTCCCGGTTCTCACTCTCCAGCTCTGGAATGCGACAAGCCAAAATTAACACCCGATACGAGGCATCGACGGCATAACTACAACAAATCATACTAACCCTCGACGTGAGTCTTCAAACCCACGACCTCGTCGCGGAGCCCCCCGCACGTCCGCTCGAGCCCCAGGAGGGCGCTGTCCTTCTCACGAACGGCCGCCTTCAGGGCCTCGATCTCTTGGCGGGCGGCTTGAAGCGCCGCGTCCTTCTCCTGGACGGCCCCGCTCAGCCTCGAGACCTCGTCCTTCAGCGCACTGAACCGAGCCGTGACCTGCCCGATCTGGACGTTGAGGGCGTCACGTTGACGGCTGGCCTGCGAGACGTCCTCCTCGAGCTCCTTGACCCGCGCCGACAGGGGCTCGAGGTCTCGGCGGGCCTGGGCAGCCTCTTCCCGGGCCTTGTCCGCCTCGGTGCGCATCGAGGCTTCAGCCGCCCATGCCTGCATCGCCTCTTCCTTCACCATCGAGTAGGCGGTGCGCAGTTCCGCCATCTCAGCGGACCGATCGGCGAGCCTCTTCTGAGTCTCTTCGACCAGGGCCCGTTGCCGGGACAGCGACGCCCACACACCGCTCTCACCCCGGATGAAGAGCGACTTTCGGCGGGAGGTCTCTTTGAGTTCCTAATTCAAGAAAAACCAAAAAACATAATGAATCCAAAGGAAAAAGACACAAAGAGCCACGGAATAAGCCGGCAACTTGGTCATACCTCGGTGGCATCCAGCATGCCCCGCGAAACAGCGTCGGACGCCACGCTGAGCAGCCGAGCGAGATGTCGGTGGACGCCCTCGAGGTACTGCCAGCGGTGGACCTCATCCCTGTCGTTCAGGGTGAGGATGGGCTCGCCGTCGAGGTTCGCGGCATCCTTGAACTGAAGGGGCGGCCCTCCCCACCTCGGGATCTCCTCCTCGGCCCGCGCTATCGCCAGCGCGGCGAAGTCTGGCCACGACGATGACGACCCAGCCGGGGCACCTCCCGGCCCGGTCGAAGGGCCGGCCTCGTTGCCCTCGCTCACCCCCCGGCAGGGGCCGAGGCTTCCGCCCGGCTCGCAGTCTCGCCCTCCTCGGCCCCCACTATCTCCTTTCCCTTGTCCAGGGGGGCGTCGTCGAGGATGACGACCACGGGCGCCCGTCCCTCGGCAGTGACCGGCCCCTCGGCAGCCGGCGCCTCCGGAGCTGGCACCTCTGCCGTCGACGCCTCTGGGGCCGGTACCTCGCCCGACGGCGGCTCGGAAGCCGGCGCTCCGACCGCCGGTGCCCCCGCGACCGGCACCTCAACTTCCGGCGCCGCCGCCTCCAGGGATCCGGCAGAAGGCTCGACGGCCCCACC
The DNA here is from genome assembly GCA_022457205.1 of Saccharum spontaneum. Classification (NCBI taxonomy): domain Eukaryota; kingdom Viridiplantae; phylum Streptophyta; class Magnoliopsida; order Poales; family Poaceae; genus Saccharum; species Saccharum spontaneum. The sequence continues at coordinate 37,961,440 of CM039606.1, read as the reverse complement.
TTCCGTCATGCCCACCGGCCGTACCGGTAGGTCTTGCTGCGGCTGCGGCTCCCTCGCCGGCGCCACCTCCTGCTCCGGCGCCGGTGCAGCCCCCTCCGCTGTCGCCTCGGCGGCCGCCTCCTCCGCGGCCACCTCCACGGTGGCCTCAGCCGAGGGCAGCGCCTTAGGCTCCGCCTCGACCGGGCCGGGCGCCACCGTCCTTGCCGGCTCTGACCCCGCCACCGCAGGATCGGGGCCGGCAGCCGTCGAGGCACCCGCGGCCTCCCGCTGCCGACGGCGCTCCTTCGCAGCCTCGACCTCGCGGACCCAGGCCGCGTCCTGTTCCGCCGACCGGTTAAGGACGGCGGCGCTGGCTCGAAGGGATTTCACGGGGGTGGGCCCCATGGTCTCCGCCTTCCGTTTCAGCCTGAAAAATAAAGGATAAGTCGACCGACGAAATCAAAAGATAAGACAAGTCCCCTTCTGTTCAGAAACTTACCCAGAGATAGGCACCAGGGGCCTCGACCCCCCACGGTCCGAGCCGCTCGAGGTCGTAGGCGGTGGCCTCGCGGCAGCCCCACCCGCGGACCGGGCGCTCCTCGGGGCTCTCGCCGACGCGCCGCTACGCGCTTTCTGCGCCTCCGAGGCCAACTGGCCTCGGGTCTTCACGCCCGACGAAGGCGCCGCCGACGACGATGTTGGCGCCCCCGCCCCCGTCCCCGCCTGGGCTTGCGGGGCCTGGGCTGGGGCAGGCTCCCCTATCGACCCCTCTGGCTGGGTCCGGGGCGAGGCGGCCCCTCCCGCCGAGGGGCCCGCCTCCCTCTTTTCCTCCTCCTTCTTCTTCTTCTTCTTCTCCTCTTCCTCGTCGTCCTCCTCGGCCTCCTCGACCACAACGACCGAGGAGGATGGCCCCGCGAGGGGCTCCAGCAGAGGGCGGATGTCGGGGAGGTTCCCCAGCCCGGTCGCGGCCTCGTACCGCGACAAGGCGTCGTCATCCTCGCCGCTGCTGCCGTCGTCCTCTCCCGACATGGTCTCGGAGGGCGACGGCTCCAAAGGGAGCCCGTCGAGGGCCTGTTGGCGCCGGAGTTTCTTCCGCGCCTCCTTCTCCCTAGACTTCCGGGCCGCCCGCTTCTTGGTCGATTCCTTGACCGCCTTCTGCTTCGAGGCGTGCTCCCGTCGAGCGTCCCGAGCAGGTCGGTCCTCCGGAACCAGCGGTCGTGTCTCCCGCAGCGCCGATAGGTCCTGCGCAATGACGTCGACCGGATTAGGGGAAGGTCTCAAAGACGAACCGAACTAAAAGACAAGCGTACTAAGGAACTTACCACGGGCTCGAACCCCTCAGTGGGCCTCATGGGGAGCCGGTCGGCTTCCTCCGCCTTGAAGGTCCCCACCATCCGGCGGGCTCGGCGAAGCCCCTCCTCGGGGGTGAGGGTCTCGTGCGACATCCGGCTCCCCTCCAAAGACGCCTCCGGGGTCATCTGGTCGAGGCGCAGGCGGCGTCGGCACAGCGGCATCACCCGACGACGGTGAAACGCCGTCGCTACTGCCGCCGCCGTCAGGCCTCGAGCACGAAGCTGCTGCAGCGCCGCCAGCAACGGGTCCAGACGCGGCTTCTCGACGTCCAGCACGCCGTACACCCAGTGGTCCTCCCGGGCGGTCAGCACGCGGCCGGTATACTTCGGCAGCTGGTTGTCGTCGTTGCGGAGGTAGAACCAGCCCGCGTGCCACCCGCTGTTCGAAGAGATGAGGCGCGCCGGGATGTACTGGTCCGTCCGGCTCGACCTCAACTGAAGGACGCAGCTCCCTACCCGCACTGCGTAGAAGGCGCCCTTCCCTCCCGCGTTCCGCGCGAAAAGCTCGGCCTTGAAAAGGTGGAGCCACAGGTTCCACTGCGGCTCCACCCCGAGGTACCCCTCGCAGACCGCCGCAAAGATGGCGGCCTGCGCGATGGCGTTGGGGGCGAGGTGGTGGAGCTCCACCCGGTAGTAGTGGAGAAGCGCCCGCATGAAGACCGACGACGGGATACCGAACCCCCGCTCGTGGAAACTTACGAAGCTCACCACGTAGCCTTCCGGGGGGGCCGGCTCCCGATGGGTCGACGGCGGCGCAATCCACTCCGGCCGCGACCGACTCGTCCTCGGCCGCAGCAACCCATCCGCGACCAGCTCCTCCAGCTTCTTCTCCGTCACGGAAGAGGAGGCCCAGCCGTCGGTAGCAAGGAATTGGCTCTTTCCGGCCATCAGCGCCGACGGGAAGGGAAAGTGTGGAGAAAAAGGCGGCGGCGGCGGCAATGCGGACGGAAGGCGCAAGGGGGCTAGGGTTTCCAAGGGCAAAGGATGGCAAGAACGCAAAGAACCGGAGGGGAACACGGACCCCCGGGCCTTGTTTTTATAGACCGGGAAGAAGTTCAACGGCCGCGCGAAAAGGTAGGAACAGTTTCCCGTAATAAATGCGCCCACCTAACCGTCCTTCTCGCCTTACAGGAGCGGGGCACGTGGCCGTCCCCACGCAGTAACCAAACGCCACGCCGCCCACTACCGCGCCGATCTCGCCCTAAAAAGGCGCGCCTGGCTAAACGGGCGGGGCGAGATCCGCGGACGGATATTCCGAGATTCCGCTAACGGGCTCCGGGCCCGCTTTAAGTCTCGAGGGAACAGAGGCTGGCCCTCGACCTGGGTTCGGCAGCCGCCCTCGAGCAACAGAGCAAGGGACGACCAGGGATGCGCTCATACATGGCCAGGGCTCGAGCCACGCTCTCGAGGCACCCCAGGACGTATTCGAGGCCAGAGGACGAGGTCGAAGCAGGAATCCCCACGGGGGAGGCATCGAGCCCTCGGATCCCGTCGAAGGGAACCGACATCCGCACGACCACTCCTTGGTATTTTTGAAGAGTGCCTCCGGGCCACAAGCCGACTCCTAACGACTGGAGCACGGACTCTCACTCGAATCTCCCCGCTAGCAGCTCACCGGAGATCGCCGGACTCGCCCAAACGGGGTAGTACGACGTTCCCCACCCCTCCTCTTCCTTTCCGAAGGAAGAGCGCGAGGGACGGACAACGAAAGACGGCAGGGACTCTGATCGACCTCGTACGCGCGAGGCTCGGGGGCTCGGCCGCATCAACTACTCCCTGATAAAATACAAACAAGACCTCGGAGGAGATTTTCTCAATACTCCACCGAGGCCTCGGGGGCTACACCCGGCGGGTGCGCTCGCGCGCCCCCACCGGAGAAGTACTGAGAACACCTAGGCATCCCTACTAAAAAAGATAAACGGCGCTATGACTCCAGTTCATCGGTAAAAAGCCTCAAGGTGAGTGAACGTACACTCACCTAAAGGCTCGGGGGCTACTGTCGGTACCAATAGTATAGGGGTACCCACATTTAACGATAATAAAAACTAAAACGATTAAGTCACGATAAAACACAGCCCGCTACGTGCGACAGGTCCGCCTCGTACGAGGCCGGCTCGACAAAATGCCTCGACCGCGCCCCGTCTCCGACTCGTACGAGGCCCCCTCGACGGGAGGCCTCGACCGCGTTCCGACCCGCACGGGGCTCGACCGCCCCGGGCGTTCCGACTCGCGTGAGCCCGGGTCGAGGCGCTCGACCCCCTCAGTCTCCACCTACCACGGGACGAAAAGTCAAAGCATTTAATGCAACCTACCAACCACCACCTACCGGCATGGCCACGGCCTGGGTCGACGTGGGAACAATACCTGTGTCAGTTTTCACTGTTTTACCGCCCATCCCGTGATGGGAGGTGAAAAACGTCACTATACCCACCATGCCTCATCCTGTGCGTCACTATTAACCCTCGAGGGAGGATACGACAAGGCCCGTATGCCGTAATTCCGGGGATTCGGACTTATCCGTTCGGCCTCGACCCTACCTCGACCCGACCTCGACCACCGACACGGCGCAACAAGGAAGAAAGGACGATATGGCACGGCGTTCCGGGTCATTTCGGCACCTCACCTTCTACGACATCACGTGCCCAGGGATGGCCTCCCACTTTTAGGGCACGTCGCTACAGTCACCTTAACAGGGATCGACAAAACATCATTTCAAGGCTCCCCGTTGTCTTGGCCTCCTCTCGCCCTATAAAAAGGGGGAGGGGGAACGAAAAGCGGAGATCAGACGAACAGCTAGCCACACACAACATAGCGACCAACATCTCAAGCAATCATCTTGTACTCTTTCTTTTCCCTTTTGAGACTTGGGCTCGACACCCTCTCTCGCAAGCTTGTAACCCCTACACAAGCACCTCGGTGCAAGGAAATACAAATCTCTCTCACCCCCGCTGGACGTAGGGCCTTCTTTTACCCGAACCAGGATAAACCCCCGTGTGTTTTCCTTGTATCACCACCCAGAAAAGGGACACGCAGCATTTTACTCGTTGGTTTAGGACCCCGGGGTCCGAACACCGACACGGGCCTTCGCTTTGAACCATTTCCCGGCGACCGAAGGGAACATGAACATGCCCCGACACATGAGGGCATGAGGACCAGTAGTCTTCGTGTCGTCCGTTGACTTGATTGGACTCCATTGACGACCAGGCCTTGCTCGTGCAACTAATCATTCTGGGTCACGGCGGAGGAACAGCAACGAACCATGTGGATCGAGCGCCTGCGTGGCCGCGAGTCAGAAACTCAGATTGCTGTACCCGTACAGAGCTTATGAAATGGCGCAAAAGTAAAGGATCAAGAGGTTTAGGGCTGGTTTAGTACGTGAAAATTTTGGCAAAATGCTACTGTAACAGTTTCGTTGTTATTTGACAATTAGTGTCTAATTATGGTCTAATTAGACTTAAAAGATTTATCTCATGAATTTCGTCTAAACTGTGTAATTAGTTTTATTTTTTATCTATATTTAATGTTTCATGCATACGTCAAAGATTCGATGTGACGGAGAATCTTGAAAAATTTTGGAAACATGCCCTTAGCCGCCGGGACCGAAATTTTGGAAACATGCCCTTAGCCGCCGGGACCGTTGCCGACGGCCGAAGCCATCTCGGCTGTGTTTAGTTCTAAAATTTGGGGTGCCAAAATTCACTGTAGCGACACTGTAGCATTTCGTTTGTATTTGGTAATAATTGTCCAATCATTGACTAATTAGGCTCAAAACATTCGTCTCGCAAAGTACAACCAAACTGTACAATTAGTTTTTGATTTTATCCATATTTAATACTCCATACATGTATCGCAAGTTTGATGTGACGGAGAATTTTTTTTACACAGTGCACAAGTGATCTAAACACAGCCCTCGTCTCGCTTGCTTTTCGGTGTCGCCTCGAGGGGCGCTCGAGGTGCCTCTGCTGCGTTCTGTCCCTCTCCCCGCAGGTCGCAGCCATTGCCGGTGCCCCGCGGCATGTGTGTGTGCCGGCCTGCCGGCCCGGTACGAGCGGCACCGCCACCGCGTCGGGGATTCTCTCTGTTTTCTTCCCCTTGTTCTTCTGTTGGGCCGCGTTTAGTTCCCATGCAAGCCCCAAAAATTTCCTCTTCCACCCATCACATCAAATCTTTAAACATATATATTAAATATTAAATGTAGGTAAAAAAAACAACTAATTACATAGTTTGTCTGTAAAGGTCGAGACGAATCTTTTGAACCTAGTTAGTCCATGATTAGACAAATTTTGTCAAATAACAACGAAATATGCTACAGTAACTTTTCAACCACTTTTCCCTCATCTAAACACACCCTTGGTTTCGTGCGCGGTGGGCCACGGTCCAAGGCGATGGTGGGGCGCAGATTCTTGTCGTCGTGCGAATGCGGTTAACCGGCTGAATCAGTTTCGGCCCGGTGGGAAGGTGCGCACGCACGCGGGGCATGGCCCGAGAGAGGAGAGGCAGGCCGGCAAAAAAAAAGAAGAGGAGGAGGCAAATAGAGCTTCGGGCTGGGCTGGAAAGAGAAGGGAGAGCGACAAAGAGAGAGGTTTCCTAAGGGAAAAGAAAAGAAGTTCCTAAAAATAGAGAAAAGAAAAGAAAATAGAAGTATGTTTTACCTCTTTGATCTGATTTTTCTTCGTAATAAGCTTCAAAATAGGACATCTTAACACCCCCCCTCAAGGCCTCAACCCTTAAAACCATTTAAATTACCCTCTTGCTTGGGTTACAAGTGTTTTTTTAAGTCCGTTCCATCTTTTCAGAAAGCTGATAAATACATGATAAGGTTTCTTAACGACAAAAAATGTCTCTAAACTTATAAAAATTAGGAGCCATTGAAGTTTTTCAGATTTTTCTAGGTATTTGCCCATTCTTCTACAGATAACTATGATTTTCAGAAGCTTTTAAAGATACTTCCACGAGCTCTAAATATTTTATCTAGGTTTGTCGTGTGTGTCCCAATATATCTCTAGAATTTTTATGAGCCTAGATATTTTTTGTGGTTTAAAAATCTAATTAGATATTTACAATTCTTTAAATTGGAAAAGAAGAATCTTCTAACCAGGGGTAGAGAGGTATTTTAAATGGTGGTGGAGGGGGAGGGATAGATGTCCGAGGAGAAAAACACGGTGATAGTTCAGAGAGGTAAAGGGATTTTTTTCCAAAAGGAAGATGTGAAGGTTTTGGGTCGAAAGGGATTTTGAGATTTTATGGAGTTTTTCCACCTAAATTTATTTTCAAAAATTGATTCAAAAAAACCTAATCAATTTTTTAAAACTTGGTTTTCCAAAGTTTTCTAATGACAATTCAAAACTAATATTTGAAATGACAAATAAAGGTTTAGTGGGAAGGGTATTTGTTTGGTTGCAAGGTTCGAACAAATTTAGGGTACATAATGCATGGATATCAATTGTAAGCGAAGTTTTTTTGAGGCGATAAACAAAGGTACAAAGGAAGCGAGGTTCAAGGTATTTTTGTTGTGTGACTATTAATTAGCTAGAGGGTTCACATTTCACTTGGAAGTGGAGAGAGAGAGAGAGTTGCTGGTAGTGGCTAGGTTGGTTTGAGGCGATAAACAAAGTTTTTTTGAGCGGTTGGGTTGGGTTGGATTGTACATAGGAGATAGAAAATTTATCGTGTGGTTACTGTAGGTTCAAAACTTGATGTGCTAGGGTTTAGATGAGAACTAGAAATGGTAGGAAATGTTCTACAGATGTTACTAGGATTTTTATTTTTTTTGGTAATTTTATGGGATTAATATATGTAAAGGGTACTTTTCTAGGTACCACAAAAGGATGTTTTTCAATGATAGAAACTAGAGAAAAATATCTTCTGAGAAGTATTTGTAGTAGATAAGGTGTGAAAAAGGCATCAATGAATTCAAAAGATTTTTTGGTTTTTTCATGATTTGTGGAAATTTTTTGGTAAAAGAATATGCTAGAATAGTCTTTTGTGTTCATTTCATCAAGTGTACACAACAATTTCTAGAGAGGAAGAGAGGTAGGCAAGTGACGCTTGGATGATTGGTGCCCTATGTGTTACTATTCTAAGGACCGGCTTTCAGGGACAGGTTGACTAGAGGTAGAAGGGATAGTGTGGTCTAATAGACCAAATGCATGGAGGGTATGAGTGAGGCTGATGAGTGGCGCTAAGTGCATGAGTGAAAGCCCTATGTTGGGTTTTGGTAATTGAGACAACTAGTGGACCAACCTTTTGCTAAGTGTGTGATTAAGCTAGGTTAGGTCCATACCAAGATGGAGAGCAAAGCTTGGAGATGGATGAAGAGTGATCAATCCAATTGGAGCGACCTCTCACATGGAAAAGAAGAAAGAGAAAAACAAAACCCTATAGTGTGAAGGCAAAGGTACAAATAGAGATTTTGTTTTGCCAGTCAAAACGCAATAGAGTGAGTGATCAGGTTTAGGATAGATAGCCGTACTATTAAGAGCGGAGCTCTAAAGTCAGATCGGTTATCTAAGTGCCATCAGGTGTGAAAATACATTGCATATCCATTAGACCTACTGACGTGGTGAGATGCAAGTGAAAACCCTTTAAAAAGTATATGTGAAAATGCTAACTCACTTGCACATATTTTGGACACATATAGGACTTAGCACATTTGAAAAAGAGTTGAAAAGGAGTTGATTGATGCCTTTCTACAGGCACCGGATTAATCCGATGTGGCCTGGCATAAGGCACTGGACTGTGCGCTATGTTGTAAAGCCGTAGGGTTGAACTGGCTGTAGCTAGCGTTAGGCACCAGATTGATTTGGTATCAACCCTAGGGACCAATGGATGATGCTGTAGCACTGTTCACCAACTAGGAAAAATCAAAGGGGTCATCGGATTGATGGTGCTAGGCTTAAGGTGAATTTGACCATTGGACTTTAATAGCTAGTTCTTGTTCGACCATTGGGAAGTCACCAGATTGATCTGGTGCTACCACCAGATTAATCCGGTTAGTGCGTAGAGCTGGCAAATTTTGCCCCAATGGCACTTTTGTTTGTGGGCTTCCCAAAAATCAACTTGATAATGGTAGCTTCCCTTACATATGTGCCCAAATGGTTTGGCTTCAATTTTGCACATATGCGTGGATATGAAATTGTGGGAGAGTGTTGAGGACATAACCAACTCAGATATGAACACATTAAACATTTTCAAACCAAAGGTGCAACCATTCTATATGAATTTTATATTTGATAGATTTAATGAATTGATGCTACACCTTGAAGTTTGTACATTTCCCTTTCAGAATTACTTACATGGATCAAGGGAAGGTTTGGTTGCATATGGAAAGCATGGAAGGTCAATGAATTTGATTGGGACCAAGCCCAAGTATTCCTAATGTCATCCACCAGGCCAACACATCACTTTTGGCCCAAGGAAAGAAAGAGGCCAAATCCAACTTGTTTTGGATGTTGTATTCAGGATGCGGAATAACACCAACTTGCAACGGTCACCATGGCTTCATACGAACTCTGAATGGGACATTCTAGTACTTCATAGAAATCTTATCAAGTCTACTTTTTGAAGGATCTAGACTCATCCATATCTTACTAGATTCGGGTGTAGCATCATTTTTTTGTTGAGACCTTTTCTGTATACGGTGCTGCATCACCCTATTTTGGCCTAGTGGCCCATGTATCAAGTTGGGTGCAATAGGGACATGCCCTAGGGTTGGAGAATGACCCCAACACCCCTTTGGTTGTCGTCCCATCTAGTTATATGTGTCTAGAGTCACCAAGAATAGATTCGATTTTGCTTTGATGTAGGTTTAGCCGCTGCTACTTCCTTGTAGATGCGTGTGTCGGCTAGACCATATGTTCTACTCGATTCGGAACCCCACCATCATGTGTATCAGATCTGATCCTTCATATCTTGTTTGGCAATTTAATGCTTGTCTACTTGATCTTTGATTGCTTGTAGGAATAACCCTAGTATTTTGGTTGATTGTGCTCCACAAGATTGTGACAACCACTGGAGTTGGTGTACTGGTCGCTAAGGTGTAATGTCCCTAGATGGTTGTAGTCAGTTCTTAAACATCTCTCTAGCCAAATCAAAGTTATTCATTCTTAACACCTGTGGAGGCACACAAAGACAAAATCTGCAAGCGCACGTGTATCGAAATAGTTTTCACCCAGTATTCCAAGTATCATATCCATAGGGAAACGTGTGTGTTGTCTAAACTCTAGTTTGCCCAGAGGTAGCAATCAAGGTTTAAGGTATGAGTAGAGAGGATTCCTATAGTTATGACCCAATGCAAGCAAGGCTTATGATTCTAATGTTCACTTTGGGACACCACTTAGATGGTAAAGCACCGTTAATAGATAACTCTACCGACGTGACTACGATCCTACTAATTTAAGAACCTACTCAATTCGATGTGGACTATAAAGGATAGAAGGGGTTGTCACCTCCCGCTGCTACCACACAACCAGAAAAGCAGGGAGCAAACACAGGTAGCTGATAGCCTAAGCACCACACTTATGCTACGATTACTACTCTAATCTAGAGGCCTAACAAGGACTAGAGCACTCAAAAGAACTGTGAACCCATGAACAAAAGAGCACAAAACATACTTTAGACAGAAATCAATTACCAGTAGTATCTAAGATGTAGACTCAGAGAAGTCTAGATCCGCCAAAGTACAAGCCATAGAGGTAGCATCGACAGGCCGGTACTTTCCCCAAACTCTTTCCTTACTCTCTCTCTCTCTATTTGTATGCAAAGATAGATCCTAACTAGAGGACTAATCTTCTTTTGAGAGCTAGCTCTGATCCTGACGAGGAGGATATAAATTAGGGTTTCAGGATGGCTCCAGGGAGGGGGGTATAGGGCTATATATATAGCCCGGAGCGTCCAACGTGATCCCTTGGATCAAACTGACTTAAGGAACGGCGGAGATGCAACCTAGGAGTCGGTGGAAAACCGACATAACGAGACAGAGGTTGACGGGTGGCCCCAGGGGCCGGGCGGCCTATAGATCCCCTTGGCTCCCGCTTCGATGTGGTGTCCTCTGGAGTCCTCTGGAACCTTCTGGTGCCCGTTTCACAGCGGATAAGCACGATTAATTCTGACATGTAGGTCTGCCTTGATGGTTTTCTGGATAAACCCTATAGAAAATACATATTCACCAAAACTCATGGAATTTGTTAGTTTAAACCCCTAGACCTTTGTTGGTGATCACAATTGTGCCCTTATACATGTTTTATTGATGGTTTATAATGGTTGTTAATTACCGTCAACAAGCTCCCAACACATAACCTTTACTAGTCCCTGAGCAAAGCTAAACTTATCAATGGATCAGGAGTTGCTACAATGCTTTCATGCCTCAAAAGTACACAGGCGTTCAATCAAGAATTCTCCTCCAAATTAGAATAAATTGATCTGACTTTCAAACTTACCCCTGTTACCTTCAACCATGGGGCTTCTTAGCCTTCACTTGAGTCTTGAGCAATTGAAAGACAGAACGATCAAGTCAAGCACTATGTTTTAAGCTCTTTGTTCTACCATTGTTCTGGAGTTTTATAAATTTTCAAAATAAAACTCAGAGATTCCATTGTATGACACTCTCAAGTCTCTCAATATATGTGGTATTTGTGGATCCTCACCAAGACAATAATGACGTTATGCCTTTCTCTTCCTACACTAAGGTTTATGTGGAGTTCATAGGTAGGGAGAAAGCTATGGCATACTTGCAATGCATATATTGTAAAGTCAAACAATGGATCCAAAGAGAGTTAAGTCATACAATCAAATCAAGATGTGCATGTGTGTGGATGTATGGTGGATATATTTGGTGGCTAATCTAATTCTACTTTGCTCCTTGAAAACTTATCTCTCTTTTCAAACCTGGAAACATTTTTGCAAGAGAACAGGGGTTGTCTTATTCATCTCTTTTTTTTCTTTTCAGGCGGGCATCTAAGTACCAATTGTTTTAAATATCTCGGACACTTGTCCATTTTTTCTCAACTTTTTTTCTCTTTTTTTATGAATAACTTTTACGTAGCCTCGTGTCTCTTTTCTGCAACAAAACTTTTGAGAGATAGCAACAAGAACTTGAAGCATTTATTTGGTGGATGGAAAACCTATCAAGCATGTTTTCGGCATTCACCCCCAGTGTAGGAGTAGAACATTTTTGGGTGGATCTAGATGAAAGACATGTTTTTGCGCCTACCCCCAGTGTAGGAGTAGTGCATATGTGGGTGGTGTGTACGTGATCTTGATTTTAAGAGTATGACAAACCTCTCATAAGGGTCAACAAAGCTTGACAAAACTCAATGCAAAAGCAAGCAGCATATATGTGAAAATTTTCCTAGCCTAAATAACATGGATGGCTCTAGTGGGAATTCAATTTTTGTCATACAGGAACTCATCATACAACATTTTTGTGTTTTTTAAAAGATAAATCTTCAGAGCTTTAGTGTCACTTAGAACAAGATAAATAGCAGCTCAAACCTTCTCATATCATATCCATCAATTACCTAGATTTAGATCAAGCATATGCTACCCACGAGTTTCAAGTTCAGAGTAGATCCTTATATCAACACAATCTTATCCAAAACTCGGGAGAATTCAAGATTGAAAACTAGATACTTGAAAGAATTACAATAGAGCAACTATTCACCATTTCCATTTACGAGATTATCCTCAGAGTCTTTATTATTTATTTTGCTCTTAAAAGAAATTAAAGTAAACTAGACACACTCTACACATTATTCATATAAATAACTATAACTATTTATTTTGTTTTCAGTTTTTTTATAAAGTGAACCAAATATAATAAAATAAAAGAAGAGAAATACTTAGCTAGATATACGGGGGTGCCTCTCCCCCAAGTTGGTTGTTGCTGTGGTTGCTTGAATTATGTTGTGCTTTGCTCGGGAGGTTTATCTCCCCCACACTTGAATTCTGTTACCTTGCATAAACAACATGTGGAGACAAGCACCAACAAAAGACTAGAGAGATCCTTGGCAATATTTTATTCGAATGTAATAGCTTAGCAGGTAAACATGGTTTTTAAGGGTTTTTCATAGAGTAAAGAAGAAGAGCTAGATTGAAAATGTTATTTAAATTCTACAGAGTTAATTATATCCAATTCTTCTTCTGATAATTGTGTGTCATGGAAAACTTTTAAACGCTGACCATTTACCTTGAAAAGCGTACCTTCATCATTTTGAAGTGTGACCACTCCATGAGATGATGCGCTTATTACCTTGTAAGGTCCTTCCCATTTTCTTCGTAGTTTTTCATGTCCAAATAACTTCACTCTGGAGTTGAAAAGCAACACCTTATCACCTGGTTTGAATTCCTTCTTTTTCAATCTTTTGTCATGCCACATCTTTGTCCTCTCCTTGTAGAGTTTTGCATTATGATATGCCTTTTATTGCCATTCCTCTAGCTCAGAGAGTTGCATTTTTCTTTTCTTCCTAGCTGCTTCAAAGTCTATGTTCCATCTTTTTGTGGCCCAATGAGCTTTGAATTCCAACTCGACAAGTAGATGACATGTCTTCCCGTAGATAAGTTAGTATGGTGACATTCCAAGAGGCGTTTTGTAGGCTGTTCTATAAGCCTATAGTGCTTCGTGCAACTTATCTTTCCATGGGATCACGAAAAAATATTCCCCTGTGATCCCGGCCATATGAGCCTAATTCTGATTTAGGCCCAATTAATCTCGCAGCTCATGATGTGGAGTTTTTCTTTTATTTGCGAAATTTATATCTTTTTATTTCGGGCTCCAAATATAGCAAGTAATATATCTGTTTCAATCAGCGCGACGAGCTCTATGCAATGGTGTACTCCAATTCATCATTTGAGATAATTTTTTCAGTGAAAAATTAAATATTCCTGCAAGACAGTGGAAACACCAAAACTCGTGGAACTTGTCAGAATCAAACCCTATAGCTATAGTTCATGATTCATTTCATGTCTTTTCATGCAATAAATGATGGTTAAATTTAGAGTTTTATGACCGTCAACAACGACGTGACAACTTGGCCCTACATGTGTAAAACCTTGTATCATCATAGGAGTCTTACCAGATATCATAGCCATAAAGGTCTTATCTACCTAACTATCATAAACTCCTTGTACCATCATAGGACGGTATTACTTCTTTGTTAGTACACTTCGTGTTACCAGTGGAAAATAATACCTGGACTACTCCTAGTGAATGCTACATTGACAACCGTACGCTTGCAGTTTATCTGTTTGCCACATTTAGTGTCAACAATGATTTTTTAGTGTAGATCAAGAAAGCCCTTGGTTTAAGTTTCTAGAGACCTAATTCACCCTCCCCCTTTGGGATCTCTTCCATTAGGATGCACACAGTCCTTACACCTTGATACACCTAAGTGCCAACTCAACTCAATTTCATGATTGAGATGTATATGGTAATATCACTGCCACACAACATAGAAACAATAATAAGGGTCAACAATACCCTATATGCCATCACCTTGAACTAATTTTCATTGATATTTCAAATCGCATGTAGTTTCTAGGATTATAGTGTCATTAATTATCAAAACATAATTTGGGTCCAAGATGCTTTCATTCTCCCCATATTTAGTTATTGATGATGACAACACAACTTAGAGTACACAAAATTGAGATTTGAAGCAAACCTTGTCAGACATGCATGAACTTTCATGTGTGCATTCAAATCTTGGGCTTGTGCTTTCATGTGAACCTTTTAGCCTGTAAAGTACCATGCATTTAGTGCTTAATTTGTCGAAGCTTGCTTGCTTGAACTTCAAATCTCACAAGATCCAAACTGCCACATCAGTATGTCATGCATAGAGCCTTCTTCTTAAGATAGATAGATGGATAGATAGATACGCAATGGAGATACACTAAAAATATAAGCAAATTAAAGCTAGAAAAGATAGTATACCAAAGCAAAGTGTGGAAGCAATCAATTCTTCAAAGTAACACATGGTGCATGCATGTCCCTCTTTTGTGATACGAGATATAATCAGAGATATAATCAAATATATGTTTCTCTTTACACGATGAATGGCCAAAACCACATGCCCCACGACCATCACAGCATATTCCATTGTATCTTGCCAGATCAATCTTATAGCCAAGCTGTCACATCGAGATCCAACATGTGTAACAGTTTGGTCATTTCAGACATAAATATCAGGCCACCACCACCCACAAACACAAATAAGCCAGTCATAGGGATGGATCAAGAGAAATTTGAAGATAATAAGATGAAGAACTATGGTGAGTGCAAGTTAAAGAGGGCAAGCAAGATAGATGAGGGAGAGGACGACTTTGAAGCTGATTTCCAAGCATTCTGTAAGAAGTACGATGAGGAGGATGAGAGCCACTATAAGTTTATGGCTCTGTTACCAGCCAAGAATGGTCTTACTAGTGTCTCAACACCAACGAAAGGGAAAGTTGGACTCGATTTTCCCATGAAAGGTACGATTTGCTAACAAATATGTGTATTTGTATGTTCATCACTGGCATATGTAGTTATATATGTGGATCTATGTGATTTTTTCTCACACCATTTATTTTTAATGTAAAGTTGATGGATTATCTTTTGTTAATAAATTCTAGTATCGTTTTACAGTTTCTCCTGATCATACTTTAATTCGGATTGGTTTAGTTCATGGGCATATATGCTTGCGCTCACATTTTTCTCATATCTTTGCCTATTATTTTTCTTGTAAAAATTCAGTGGGCGGGTTGGGGTGGGAGGTATCTCAAAAAGGCTATTTTAATAATACCACTAATTAGATCAATATCTGGATACATATTTAATATTTTCTTAGAATATCCCAAGCAAGGTGGTTTAGTTGTTTTGTATGTGGTATTCACATGTACTAGAATCATTCTGATTGTCAGTTGCTTCTTGATAGTATGAATATCTCATAAGGTAACTTTCATGATGTTCTAGTTTAGATTCCTTTTTTGCAAAGAACTACCGATAGGATTGTTTATCTAGTCATTAGCATTTATAATCAACAATAGCTATTCCTCTATATAGATGATGTGATTAGTCAAGAACCAACCACTACCAATGAAGGTACCATTGTAAGGCCAAAGCGCAAGCGCAAGACCCCGTATAGGGGCATCCGTCAACGCCCTTGGGGCAAATGGGCTGCTGAAATCCGTGATCCTGCAAAGGGTGTCCGTGTTTGGTTAGGCACGTATAGAACACCAGAAGATGCGGCTAGGGCATATGATGCTGAGGCCCGCAAGATTAGAGGCAATAAGGCAAAGGTGAATTTCCCTGATGAAGGACCACCAAACATGGTGAGCAATACACCAAAACTAACTGTTGCTGCAATGACCATGATGGCTATTCCAGTAGAGAAAATGAATACCCATGAATTGGTGTGCCAGACAAACTACTCTAATGAGGCAATGGTGAACTCTAGTGGCAATAATGGTAGCTTAATTTCTGCTCAGGATTTTGGCTTACACTGTATGAAAAAGCCTCGTGTTCCTTATGACATCCCAAGGATGGGTGAGTGTTCAAATCAAAACAGAATCACATATGGTTTAGGTAATGGATTGGGCAATGAGGCTAGTAGGAACCTGAATGGATGCTCTTTCTTACCACAAGTTGGCATGCCAATGTCCATTCAACCTACTTTTGATGGTCCATCAAGGATGATAGAAAGAAATGATGGCGTGATTGCTCCTACTCTGACTAATGCCACACCTATCACTCCATTGGGCATGGCTGGTGTTGATGTTGCAAAAAAGATGAATAAGCATCCTATTCTCCAAGAGATGGAAAATGAAGCTATTCCTTCTACTTTACAAGGTGATGTTTGTGAGGACGTGGCAGCTGAGATTAGTATGTGGGAGTTTTATGACCACCTGTTAGATAATAAGCAAAATTGATGGATCATGCCATGATGGTCCATATGGCTTCTGTCTTGTGGATACAACAGTGGTAAGACACCTATTGATTGTCAATATTGGTGGTAATTCAATTAATTTTTGTTACTTTCATCTTTTGCTCACACTAATTATCTGTACTTCTTTTTTTAAAAAAATGTTGTAGGTTCGAAGCATGCATGATGGGGATGTAGTCACAAAAGGCTTATTTGTGTTATGACTCAATGTTTTCTATGCCTTCTATTGTGTATCAGTTTGGACTATTTATTTATGCTTTGTTGTAAGCTCCGACCAGTGCTGGTAATGGAACTTGATTGGTCTTGCGTGTATCATTGTAATGTAGTGATAATTTTCAAGCTTTACTAAGACATAATAAATCGTAACATTTGAATATGTGGGTATCAGTTTTTTTATCGTGTTGTGACCCAAAGTATGGGTTATTTTAGTGATGCCATGTTTATTGTTTTGTCCATATTTCCATTGATGTCTTTATTTTAGTGTGCATATGTTATATGTTAAGGGCTTGTTTGTAATGGGGAAAAAATCATGTTTCCCACGTTTTTTCTGTGAAACTCAACTGATTCATATGATATTCCTACAAAATTCCATCGAAATTCTATGTTCCAACATGTCCTAAATGCTTTTGTAATGTCAATATTGTTTATAGTTACAAGGACACTTAGAACTTGTGGTATGTGGAGAAGCATTTGTTTCAATCAAATTTATTTATGTAAAGCTTGTGGGTTAGTTGTTCCTTTGATCTCGTGCCATAGTTGATGGCTGGGCCATGTAGACGAGGAAAATAGGGATGTGAGATTGGGATTTAGCGCTGCGAGGATGGCCGCTTGGGCCCCTGTGGTCAATAGACCAGCTTCCGGCCTAAAACTCAATCACAGAATGCAGGTCGAATCCTACTAGATATGGGAAGGATCAACCACGACCTCATACATTTGTGTAAAAGGTAATATATACGTTGTTGAAACATCATCATAGACTAGACATCTGTCCTCCTTCAACTATCCAAACTAGATATTTTATCTCAATAACCTATTTCCGATAGTTGTGGAGCCATAAACTTTTAGAAGCCCGTGAAATTTTTATTATATAGAAATATTTATCTAACAAAATATACTGTTTCTCATTGATACAAAGAAAAATCATTTTTGCATCGCCTGGGTTCCACTATATATGGTCTTGTTCTTGTTGGAATAAGCATTGTTTGTATGACATGAAAACAGGTAAAAAAACATTATCTATATCTATACCTATATTAAAGAACAAAATTTCTCTTCCCAGATCCATCACCCTCTCACTCCCAAGCTCTCTTCTTTCACCACACACTCCCCACTCTTCTCATTCTTAAGGTCGTCTTTCACTATCACCCCTCTTCTATTCCTTGGTCCAATCGTTTGGAGCTGCAAAACCACTCAAGCATGTGGATCGACTATATCTTTCTCTACCTCACAATAGATACACACAATAGTCATATATTTATGTGGGATTAATCTTTTCTTACACATAGCATTTAAGGATTTGTTATGTGGTTCGTTCTAAACATGGGCTGATTTTCTTATCTTGTAAAAGGACCTGGGCGTCCCCACTTTGCTTCGTGACCTTAGTGCGTGTTTGGTGGCCGAGACATCATCGTGGATGCATCCACCGAACCATATAAACCGTGAAGGTAGTGCGTTAGGTTGTGCTCTCCGCTGGCTTGCATTCGCCGGGGTAGAATACGCTTGCATGCAACATAGCAGGATGCAGTCAAATTGGTCGTTCTGCTTGGGCCAGGCTAGGCGGATGCAAGAACTGCATGCAGGGTCCGCACGCGAGTCTCACATGTCTTGTCTTTTGCATCCGATCGTGCAGGCAACCAAATATCATCTCAATTTCTATGCATCTCCTCTTGGAATCTCACCAAATACCTTCCTCTTTTTTTCTGAAATATGGTTCCACTCAATGTCCACCCCTCCATCTGGATATACGATACAACCTCCCTCATACAACTAGACACACCCTTAGCTGAGTTGCCATTCTATTTATTTTCCGTCCGTGTATTTTTTCTGTTTTTTCGTGCAGCTGCTCCGGGCATTATGTCCGCCCTCTTTGGTTTTTCTATTTATTTTCTTTTTTTCACAGTTTCTTTTTCTTTTTTATGTTTGTTTTCCTTTCTTCATAGTTTTTTGCCGGACATTTTTTTTCTCTTTTTCCATATTTTTTTGTTGGTTTTTCTTCTTTCTACCGGTTTTTTCTCAGTATCTTCTTATTATTTTTGTTTTCACTTTTTTCCCTCCGCGTCCATTCATAGTAGAGGAAGGTATTGAACTCATGACCATAACTTTTTATATATTAGATACAAGAATTCACCACCAAACCAAACTATTGTTGTGTTTGTGAGTTTAGTGCATAAATCATCTTACTTGAACATTAGCCGGTGGTTCAACATGTCTAATCTATGTCTATATCTATATCTGTATCTATATCTATATCTATATCTATATCTATATCTATATCTATATCTATATCTATATCTATATCTATATATCTATATCTATATCTATATCTATATTAAAGAGAGAAGGGATTCTTTCAACCGTATTTTTAACTTACCATGATACTCTTACATTCCTCCTTATCCCTTTTGTGACTCGAACTTTTGATCCATGCTCATATAAGTAAGAACTGTGCACTTTGCTTGTTTAGTGATGGTACGAATTATAATTTCACAATATTACAGAGCGGTTTTATTACAACCGACGGTGATGTCATTATCAGCACCGCTGATTCGTGTCACTGATTGTCGGTGATGATGGGCTGTAGTGAAAACAGTTTTTCACCATCACCTCGTTGGATGATCCGACCGTGATAACCATGTTGTAGTATAGTAACATTCATAACTTTTTTCAAACAAAGTTTTGTAGTTGATGGCTTTTTCATTTGAAATCATTTATGGTCCTAAAATTTTGTTTGTAGTTCTCATAATTTTAAATCCATTTTTTCTAAATTGTAAAACGACCTCAGATGGAAAAATGACCAGAAGCAAGGTTGTAGATTTCGATGAGACCTACAACTTTTTAGTTGAAAGCTTTTTCATTAGAAATCATTTGTGGTCTCAAAATTGTATTTGAAGTTCTAACATTTTGAAATCCAAAATGTTCAAATGACCTCGCATGGAAAATCGACCAAAACCAAAGTTGTACATCTCTTTGAGAACTATAGGTTTGTAGTTGATGATGTTTCCATTGAAATCATTGAGGTCGTTGAAGTATGGCTCAAAGTTCCACAATTTAAAAATTTAAATTTGTCAAATGATCTTAGATGGCAAAACGATCAAAACCAAAGTTGTAGATCTCGATGAGAATTACGACTTTGTAGTTGATGAATTTTAATATGAATTCATTTAGGGTCCTTAATACTCATTTCAAAATCATGAAAAGTGAATACTAGAGGAATGAATATGCCATATAGGCACAATTAACTTTGGGTGACGTGGTTAGAGGCCGCCGCCGATGTGAACAGTAGGGTTAGGGATGGACTGGTCCAGCTGGTGTTGGCGACTGGCCTGTTGTTAAGTGCCCATGGGTTGTCATGCTGGGCTGAAGCCTGAAAGAGATTATGGGCTGGGGTTGGCATGTGAGCCAGTGTGGCTTTGCATCTGTACTTCATCGGTGTCTTCGGACACTTTCAAATATTGGTTTGGTGTGAACTAAAAACAAACGCCAACACCAAGGCCAATTCCAATGCCAATGTCTTCGGACACTTGCTATGAGTGCTCGCATTTTCCTGAATTTAATCTAGGATTGAACAACATTGTTGTTTAAGTGGTAGGCGATGTTTTCATCGACAGTGAACAGCGACGTCATCAATCTTAAGATATATCGGTCTAGTCTTAGTCTTTAGGAGGTGCTCATAGGAATAGAAGTGTGCACATGTGTGTTTATAGGAGTGAGTGTGTATGCAAGTATGAGTGTTTATGTCTTTCTATGATTCAGAAAAATATTACCACACCATATGTATAGATCGCCTAAGGTGTTGCAGCTGATTTGCTGGCCAAGGGCGGCGATGGAGGGCATGGGCACAGTGGGTTAAGGTTGCTGGTTCAACAAAGAAGTAGAATATGCTTCAGTAAGGGTAGCCCACCCCTTGTTAGTTGGTCAGTCACATTTTTAGATAAAAGAAAAGAAATATTTGGCTTTATGCTCTAACCAGAGGAATCAGACCAATCTTATTACATCTCATCTCAGAACATAAAACAATCAAAAGGAATTTAGGGCAACTATAACTCAAAACTTGATTCAAGAAATAAAAAGCCATCCAAATGACGTTTTTCTCTCGTAATATAAAACAATCGAAAGGAATTTATGGCAGTATAGTTCGCTTGAACTTATCAGTCCGACTTATCAGTCATGATATATTGTTTTTCTCTCATAATAAAACAGCATCAGCTGGCTTATCAGCCGCAGAAACCATCTGCCGAACTGCGCATATATAGATTGATTGATGCACCTCACATTATAGTAATTGGACCCAGAATCAGTGCTAGTGTGTCCCATGAAAAGATGCTGCAACTGCAAGATAGATTTTGGAAGCATCTAGAAGTGAATTAATTCCCAATCACATACTCAGTATTTGTTATTTTATATACTCACTTCCCAATCGCTTATATATACATTATATCTAGATATATAGTAAAAGAAATGTATCTAGAAATGTGTGTTATAATTGAAACGGAGAAAGTATTTAGGAAGAATTTACTGCACTCTCCCATCACCAGAGCTCGTCAGGACACGAGAAAATCGCTTTAAGGAATCTGCAGAGTGGCAGCTGTACGTGTTTCTTCTATCCTGCAGGTTCATGCATACTATGGCACCGCCACAGCCGCAAACTATTAACAGGCCAAAGATATTTGGTCGCCAGTGGCCTAGAAGGCGGAGGCAGAACGGAGACCAGCTGGTATTCTTTCATGGTTTCTTGTGCGCTAGACCACAACCGCAATGAAGCACACAGTTTTGAGCTAGCTCGACCTTTAGGCTCTAGCTAGCTCTACCCAGGTCCCGCATTGCTTCTGGGTTAAGCAACAAAAGAAAAAACAAAATAAGAGTAAAATCATTAGAAATTTACACTACTAAATAAAAATAATTTTAGGGACATCTAGAATCTAATTTCAGATCCGGTTTTTATAGCAGCATATACCGTGTTTCTATATAAATGAGTATTGTATTATGACGCATCCATAACCACCCTAAAATACATTTGTGACTAGATAAGGGATGTTCTTTTGTATTAATTTATCCCACTTTTTATTGAATACCCTAAATATTCGCAAATAAAAAGGTTATAAAGTACTACTCCCTCTGTTCAAAATTATAAGTCATCTTGGCATTTCTAGATACATATCTTTTTATATAGACACAAATTATTTCTAGGTGCGTAATAAAAGCTACTCCCTCCGTGTTAAAAAACGAAGTCGTTTTGGATAAGGCTTGGGTCAAACATTAGAAATATAAATCATAAATAACTTCTAAGTTGTTGGGTTTGGAAATATGAAAACTATATGAATAGATTTGTCTTGAAAAACATAAAAATATACATGTATCACTTTTCGATAAATATTTTTATGAAAACAAGAAATCAAAGTTATACTTTGGAGACCGTGTCACTATCCAAAACGACTTTATTTTTCAGTATGGAGGGAGTATGTATCTAGAAACCCAAAAAAACTTACAAATTGGAACAAAGGGAGTACATGCTTTGATATCTCGTCAAGCATTACAATTTTGTATAACATATGTCTCCATCCGAGGCTGTTTGGAAAATTTTAAATTTTGTAATGAACATTTTAGCCCTCAAACGATCTTAAATGATAAAAATATTTTAAATTTATGGTATAAAGTTTGTCTTTATTCAACTTTATGTGAAAATTTTATAGATTTATTATTTGCACTGTAACTATTTCTAGATATATGCTTCACTACATACCACATTAAAAAAAATTATTTTTAAAAAAGGGCTTTCATAGAGGGCCATGGCCCTATTCGGCTGGGCTGATAAGCCGGCTGAAAAACACTGTTGGCTGATTTGTTGTGAGAGAAAAATACTGTTCCGGCTGAAAAAACAAGCTGAAAAAGACGGATTATAAGCCAGGTGAACAGGCTCCATGTCTGGAAATCTCTCTATTTGTACGGCCATCCTTACAGAATCAGTTTCGAAATAATAACTAAATAAGCGTTTGAGACAAGGGACTACTCATAGAAATGAATTTACGGTTGGCCCATTTTAGAGACGGCTTGCTTTTCTCACCCATATCCTGTTCGTCTAAACGGTCGTTTAGCCCGTTTACACACTATTTATATGCAATATAGTTGTATGCCATTTTTGTTTAATCAGTCATTTAGTCCATTTAACAACCGTTTTATCCGTTTAAGTGGCCGTTTAGACTGAATAATGACTAAACAGCAAATGACGGATTGTTTACCGTCTGGGGTTTAGGAGCCTACGTAGGGAAAATCAAGATCTTTAGAAATTGTTATTCGAAAGTATCGGTAGTCTGTTAGGATGCGTTCTCTGTGTCAAATGTTCCGCAGGTTTGGACCAGATTAGTTTGGAGTTTTGGACGGCAGTAATTCTTCACTGTCATTATTGACATATAATGTTCCCACGTCGGGCGTCATGTTAAACCCTGGCCACTAGCTACGGAAATCCTCCGTGTCTTGCCGATATGTCTGCCTGGGCCTGGCTGGCTGTGCTGTGCGGCAGCCGAAGAATCCGGCCGACATGCCTCTGCACTCTGCTCCCCGGCGCTGCAGCCCACCGGAATGCGGATAGAGACGACGACGCATGCACGCACGCTAGAGCCCAGCAACTCCGGACAAAACACGACACGCCCCCGCCAGCTGCCGCCGCTCTGCTCACCTGGTGACGGCTAAGGAGCAGCGGCTGGGCTCTCGACCTCCCCGCCGGCATGCGGTCCCCACATCCCCTCTTCCACTCCACCCGATTATATATTAATAATTATATTATTTTATTATATATAAATAACCACTCCTGGCTGTCGCCTCCCCGGCACTGCATTGCCATTTCCCAATCACCACCGTCTTCCTCATCCCCCACCCCTGCTCTTGCATTCTTCAATTCCGCGCGCGTCCGGTGTGTTGGGGCTCCCCCGTCCTCCCGTCCGATCGAAGGAGAAAGGCAACAATGGCGAAGGGCGGGCTGAGCAAGCTCCGGTGCATCATCAAGAGGTGGCACTCGTCGAGCCGCATCGTCGCCCGCGCCCCGTCGCCATCGGCTCACGACGACGGCGCCATCTCCGGCGACGCGCGCCCGCGGGGCGCGTCGTTCCACGGCGCGGACGAGGTGCCCAAGGGCCTGCACCCGGTCTACGTCGGCAAGTCGCACCGCCGGTACCTCATCGCCGAGGAGCTCGTGGACCATCCGCTGTTCCAGACCCTCGTCCACCGCACCGGCGGCGGCGGCGCCACCGGGGGAGCGGCGGCAGCAGGTACCGTCGTCGTCGGCTGCGAGGTCGTGCTGTTCGAGCACCTCCTCTGGATGCTGGAGAACGCCGACCCGCAGCCGGAGTCCCTCGACGAGCTCGTCGACTACTACGCTTGCTGACTGCTGTGCTGAGAACCCCCGCGCCCAGCCCGGCCCGCCGCCGCCGGAGCTGGAAGGTTCTCGAATCTCGAAGCCGCGGCCCGCGGCGGTAAATCATCCTGCAATTCCGATGTCTTAAGTAGGGGTAGAGTAGAGGAACCATTGTTGCAGCTCATGAACGATGCTCTCTGTTGGCTCCGTAGATTTGTTTCGATTGCCATTAGTTGCTAGTATAATTTTATTTTATTTTATTTTATTTTATTTTCGTCGCTTTAATAATGATATCTCTGGAGTCCGGACGATTGCTTCTATGTGGACTTTGAAATGCAAAAATGATTCTCCCAATGCAACTCTTTGACGATGTGCATTGTTCTTCTGCTGGCATTCTACATTTCTACTGGCACGATCATGGAGCGATGTAGAAAGCGAAACAGAGTGGGGCTCTAGAACACCAACCGAAATTTAATCGGTGATGGATGTTGCATATGTTTCACATATATGCTGTAAGTATTTTACGTGGATGTTTCTCCTGTTCGGCTGAGCTTATCAGCATGACTTATCAGCCATGGAACAGTGTTTTTCTCTCACAACAAATCAGCCACAGCCGACTTATAAGCCAAAAAAACAACCTGCCGAACAGGGTAGTTGTATATGTTTGTAATTATTTTTCATGTGTTTTTGCATGTGTTTCAGGAACATGTTTCGAATATTTCAGTTGTGTCGTACGTAGGTTGCAATTATTTCATTTGGATATTTTAAAAAGTAAATCGGGGTGTTGTGCATGTTGTAATGGGAGAGCCACTTGCCGCAGCTGTCTGCTGCAATTGCTAAGGCTCCGTGCATGGAGGGGAGCAGCGCAGCAGGCGTGGAAGGGCGCGCGGGAAGTAGGGAAGCGTGGGGGAGTGGCGTGGGTGGGCCCCACCTATGAGTATGAAAATATGTGATTTCAAAACAAATATTTAAGACAATGAAAAACTTTAAATAAAAAACTTATTAACAATAAACATAGATCAGGTCGGTCAGTACAACTTTGGTACTAAGGGGTGTTTGTGACTGCTCCACAAACACCACCGTGGAGCAGCTCCATAAAAAACTGGAGTTTATGGAGCACCTCTCTAGGTGCTATCACAATTACACCCTTTTTCTTAAACAGAGTGCGTGAAGCTGAAACGGTTTGATTAAAAAACGTGGAGCGGAGCAGTCCCAGGCACCCCCTAACTATGCGAACATTCAAGGTCATTTAGACATTCTAAATTTGAAATTTCAAAATCTATAAACTTAGAATACATATTTAAAACTCTAAAGGACTTTAAATAAAAAATCTTTTCAACCACAAAGTTGTAGACTGTATTAAGAACTACAACTTTGGTATATAATGTCAACATCTGAGGCTGTTTCAAATCAAATTCATGCACTTAAAACAAAATTTTGGGTTGTAAACCGTTTCAAATAAAAACTTCTCAACTACAAATTTATATATTGCATCGAGAGCTACAATTTTGATATAAAATTTGTTTTCATCGAGTTCATATGAAAATTTTTATGAATTATTTTCCATGTAACTATTTATAGAAACAGGTTACCGTTGGTTTTTTTTCCTACTAGGATTTGGCTCCTAGTCCTACTAGGGTTCGTTTCCTGGTCGTTCACAACAAGGTCTCCCGAGATATCAGGGATAGTGACGAACTATATCTTGAACTCCATGCCAGTGAAGATGTAGAACTTTTTATAGGCAATGGAAAATAGTTCTAGCTTTAGTCTTTCTACAAAAAGAAGCACCAGTCCTAAAAAAACAAGAAAACACACCAAAAATTAAAACTTGTTACAAGGTTGTAAACTAAAGACTGAGACGGTACAAAAAAGACCATCTGGAAAAAAACCGCATGGCACTTATTTCTAGTAATTTGCATGCCTCGTGAATTTGATTATTGCAATCATCGGACTGCAATTGAACCTAGAACCAAAGTCAGTGCGTCCCTGAATAAAATCTGCAAAAATGTATTCGGGTGACCATCGTTAAAAACGAAATCGTTCGCCAAATTGCAAAAGGAAGCAGCCCCAATTAATAAATTAACTTGATGTAGAACTCGGAGTAGTCAAGTCGGTCCATCCTATATGTTAAAGGAGCCAGTTATGTCTCATCAAATCCTTGAGAGTCTGAAACTTTGGTTTTACCTGACAATGATGGCACTACTGCTGCTGCTTATTTGCTGAAGGCATTGCCTAGAGTTGGATGAATAGCTCTTAGTGAACTTATATGGTTTGACCTTACCGGTTGGATCATAAAAACAGTGGCACATATTATATGCGTGTGTCGATCGTTTTGTTTCTTGGGGGCGTTGTTTTTAGAGGAACTTGTTCACGGTCTATGTGTTTCTATGGTAGTGCATGAAACCAAAGATTATATTTTAATTTGTGTTGTAGCTCGATGTGAGCAAGTTCTACCACAACCAACCTAACTAGTTGAGCTATGCACAATTTGCAATTTACAATAAGACAACATATATGGTCATACTTGGGACAAAACTGAAGTGACATGTAATTGCGGCCTGCTACTACCCAGACACACGGTGAGCTTGAAATGAGCCTTATATGAGGAATAAACTGCGTGTGGTATTACAAAATCAATACACGTTGCTGTCAGGCCAGGGTTTCGCTCAACACTTTTGGACCCAACCCCTCAGCTGTCACCATCTAATCCATGCTTAATAACCAGTTTTAAACTAAACGGTGCGCAGAGGTCTGATTAAAGAAGACATGGAACACGACATGGGGGCGTGTACTCTGCTAAGCTTGATTTGTCGCCGATTCCATCTACTCCTAACGTACAGCCCTAAGCATTTTCTAATCACCGATATGGGATTAAGATTAAATTTTTAAATGATATAAACATGGTATTGCAGAGTTTTTGTTTAGCGAGTACAGTACAATTTTCAATTTTAAAAGCTGAGTGTAGTTGAGGCAATAGTTTGGTGTCCGATCAGCTCTCCCATGATTGCAACGTTGATGCGTGTCTTTCATGGGAATTGCAAGCCACAAAGCCCTACTACTAGTTGACAAACATGACCTAGTATTTCAAACTAACAAAGTTTATTATCTTTATTAACCACCCTTCTTCCAAGTCATAACCTTAATTAGATTAGTGTGTGGACCTCAAGTATAAAATTTAAAATTTGGGCTGGAGGTTAGACAGAGAAGAATCTGAAAGTGGATGCCTTGTAAATCATTGGACAGAGAGCGGAGAAGATGTACAAGAAGTATGGAAGATGGCCATGCAGTAAGGCGAATGGAGTGGTGCCTTTTGGCTTTGTTGCTTCCTTTGGCTGATCTTATGGCTGGCTCCCTTGACTACTCTTACAAGGAAAATTAGAGTAGGAGAGACATCAAATGATTAGTAGTGGTTGCCCTGATGATTAAAAGTAGACTAATGATGCGTGCATTCGAGTAAGGTGCTCTGTGCCATCCATCTCTCCATTTTATATGCACTGCACCTGCACTTGACACACGGACCTCTGAATTTTATCCGTGATGACTCGCACTTGTTTTTGAGAAAATAACTAAATAAAAAGAAAATCCTGCTGCTACTGAAAAGAATATGAAATCTACTTGGACTTTATAGTAGAGTTTATTTAGGTTCAGAGGTTAGATGAGAGGAGGAAACTACTACCTTATACATGCCAATCTAATTAAAGGACAGATGAAGCAGCAGCATCGATCATATATACCTACTAAACTGTGTGTTCAAATGTACTAATGTTAGTACCATTATTACAAGGGCCAAAATTAACCAGGATTGAGATTGACACGACGACGTGCGACACGCAATCTAAGCACCTTAATTCGTGCAATCTAGCTCGGACGCAGACGGACTACCGACGTTGGACAGACATATATCTGCATCGCTGTTTATGATTTTTCAGAGAGTGAATGTGCCTGTTTCAGCTCAGCATAGCATAGCTCTGTAGCGATATCCGAACACTGCAGAGAAATCTTTGTGAGATGTGTGACACATGAAGAAGTGCACCATACGGACTGGAACAGTAGTGTGGCTTTGGTTTGTAATCTCAGCTCCCAAAAAACATTTCCAGAAATCAGTCACTGTTTCACGTGGAGGATCATGGAAATGTCACGTCAGAGCATGCTGCATGATTTGTTCCCATCAGTGTCCAGACCAGTCCGGCGCCCAACTAGCCTGCTTTATCTGTATTTGGTGAAAATATTTGGGTTCGGCTAGGGATGAAAATGGTCGGAAACGATCGATACGAGGCCAAATCATTTTTATTTTCATATTTTTTTCTCGAAAATAAAATCGATACGATATTGTCAGAAATGAATACGACACCGATATTCCGGTAATTTTGAAAACGATAGTAGTCGATTGAAAAATATATCGATAATGATTGGAATCCATGAGAACGATATCTAAAAAACGATAAACACGCCAAACTGTAGAACATGAGAAAAGCCATAAAACTCGACCTATCTCACATGACAATAGAAATAAATAAAGCCACAATTGACAAGACCACAAGCAAAAACCACGGTTCACACCATCTTTGGTCTGAAACAAGCTAAAACCTAGATTTCGTTCGTGCTCGTGGTGACCAGTTAGGATTAAGATGCAGTATGTGATTGACTGATTGCCTTCTTGTTCATGAAATATTTGCCGTATAGTTTCTTTCCAAAAAGATATTTGCTTTATATGTTTGCGTGTGCAGATGGGATGCTTAGATGTGGGCCAACCAGACCTAAAATACTTTGAATCGGTAGCTACTAACGGTAAATTACCGGCTAAATACGGTAATCTTCGAAAACGGTCGGAAGAGGGCAAAATCGTTTTCGCTTTCGTTTTCGATTAATTTTATCGTTTTCATTTTTATTTTTTTCGATTATCGCTACCATTTTCGTTTAGGCCTGAAAATAAAAAAAAACTCGAAAACGACTTTCGAAAATCAGAAATTATCATTTTCGTTTTCATCCCTAGGTTCGGCTACTGTAGCATTTTCGTTTTATTTGGTAATTTGTGTCAATCATAGACTAATTAGGCTCAAAAGATTTGTCTCATGATTTATAACTAAACTGTGTAATTAGTTTTTTCTTTCGTCTACATTTAGTACTCCATACATGTGCCGCAAGATTTGATGTGACAGGTACTGTAGCATTTTTTTGGTTTCCTTTTTGGGAACTAAACAGGCTCACAGCATACATGTACTGCCTGATGAGTGATGAGAGAATGCAGGAATTTTGTAACTGTTTAATTGTGTGAAACTGAAAGATAGTTCTGTTCCGTATCTGATATAAAAAAAATTACTTGAGGCTTGCAAGATGATGACGGCTGTATCCTTTGCAACCAAGAATCCGAAACGGTAGCCCACGTTGTGTGGTGACTAAGGCCACGTTCGTTTCACCAGGAATGAGCCCTGGGAAGAAATCATGGCCAGACTGTTACTTTAATTTATGTAAGCTTTCACTACCAGATTGATTCCTGGCCTCCTAAAGCCGTAACCGAACGAGCCCTAAGGAGATTTGGTTCCGAGTTTTGTAACCTGTCGGCAGTGGCGGAGCTTGGTACAAAATGAAGGGGGGGGCGATTATTTAGTTGTGCTACAGTAGTATGGCGGTTAGCTACCAAAAGCATCAATCATAAAGTTAGGACTGTAAAAGCGGAGCTGTGAAAGCCTGAGTTACTGACGAAAAAACTCGTTCTAACAGCTACGGCTCCTAGTGAGTACACGTGTATTACAGAAGCTGCATGTAAGCTTGCTTCGTGACATGTATATGAATAAAATAAGCAGCGAGTGCAGCCACAACCACAAGCCAGCAAGCATGTGACCTCTCGTGCACTGCTGATGACTGATGACATCCGACTCTGCATTGGTGGTCTTCGGCTGAGAGCAAACATGCATGCACAAACTACAAAAAGCAAGCTGATGTACTGGTGATGGCAGAGAGCAGGGGGGGCAACCGCCCAGGTTCGCCTCCACGTAGCTCCGCCCGTGCCTGTCGGCCTTCAGCAGCTCATGGCGGACTTGGGGGAGGGGGACCTAATCGAGTGGTGGCTGCATCGAAGACTTCTGCTTAGTTCAGAGCAGTGTCGGGGGTTTGATTCACTAGCTGCTCCTCGTCTCTTGGGAGGTCCGGAAAGAACGAAACGCGAGGATCTTCAGGAATGAGGTCTCCACTCCAGCGGTTGTCGCGTAGCGCATCCATGGCGAAGGCGGACAGTGGATCGATGCGGGTTTTACCCCCTTAGTTTCTATTTGGGCGTTCCATGCTGGCGCTGACATTGTCGCACCATTGACCGCCATATAGTATCTTAGGGCTATTTCATCGTAGGTTGTTAGCCTTGCTAATGTTATCGCTTGCCACTCGCAAACGATTTGATGTAGCAGGCTTAATAACCGGTTGTACCAAAAAAACTCCTTTCGTCTTAATGAAACACGGGCTGTAAACCCCGTTCGTGAAAAAAAAATTACTTGATTCTACACCAAATCAGTAGCTTAGAGACAATCTGCCGATGCCTCAAGGGCTTATATCTCCAACCGATATGATTCCCACGATCAGCCGACCCCGATCTACGCTAGCCACAGAACAAGGCAGAGCGTATCAGTATCAAATCCTCTAGCTCCGGCGGACTAACCTAACACATTTCATTACTCAAAACCAATCGACTAATAAGTATCAGGGGTATGTTCGCCCAAATCTGAATTAACAAGACCATGGGAATGACGACTTAGCCGGGGATAGGGACACTCACGCCGTACCCAACCTCTCAAGCACGTCTGTCATTGTCAGTCTTCTAATTTTGATTGTTTGATTGATCAATCGGAGATGAATATAATTTCATTTGGAGTTTTGGAGACCTAGGTAGCTTGAAACTCTATTCATGTTTAGTCGGTACATGCTGCTATATATTATATAATATAATACAACTGGCTAAATTTGCCGTAGATATTCGAAAAAAAATGATGCAATAAATAATGCATGCATGTCATGTTTATATTATTTGGTATGTCGTGTAGAGTCCTGTTTGAACCACAAAACAGCCGTCCAGAATTCAAACGATGGATGCTGCTGTGTTGCAGGCATGTCATATCAAGGTTTCCCAGCAATTAATTCTTTTTGCTGGTCTGATCAATTATTTCATTATCTCAACTACTACTATTCTAGTGGTTGGAGTGTTGGACAAAACGTCCTGCAAACATTTTCTTTCTTATATGATTTATTTAGAGCGTGCCCTATATATGTCCAAGAGGGAAGTTGTGTGCAATTGGTGCAGATCCTTTTATATATTCGAATACGGCAATATCCTTATGGTTTAATCTTTTACCAAGTGCAATACAATATTTTAATATTATATATCAGCTCAGTAGAGTTAAACTGGAACTGAGTACTTTGTCTGTTTCTTTTTGACCACTAACTCAATTTTTCCCATGGCTAACTGGCTAACAATTTCAAGCTACTGGTACACGTTAGTTTGCCTAAGGACTTGTTTAGTTGCCAAAATTTTTGGCAAAATGCAACTGTAGCACTTTCGTTGTTATTTGGTAATTAGTGTCCAATCATGGTATAATTAGGCTTAAAAGATTCGTCTCATTCATTTCGTTTAAACTGTATAATTAGTTTTATTTTTTATCTATATTTAATACTTCATACATACGTCTAAAGATTCGATGTGACGGGGAATCTACTGTTCTTTTGCAAAAATTTTTGGAACCAAACGGTGCCTAAATACCTTGTGTATAATATATGTATATCAGTACATGATAGTGGGTTGGTCGAGTCAATTTTTACCTAGCTAGTAGGGGCCGGGTACCGAGTGCTCCAGCTAATCCATCGCGTTTTGTAGTAGGAGCAGGGCGTAGCAGTACGAGCACAGCTTGCAACTTGCATGCCCCAGTCGGCCACGTTTTTTGCGCTTCGGTCCTACGAGGAAGTCGCTCTAGGCCTTGTTTAGATACAAAGTTGGTATCCCAACTTTGCACAGTGCACATCACATCACACTGTAGCAATTTTATTTTTATTTGGTAATAATTGTTCAAACATGGATTAATTAGGCTTAAAATGTTCGTCTCGCAAAGTACAACAAAACTGTGCAATTAGTTTTTGATTTCATCTACATTTAGTACTCTATATATATGCCGACATTTTGATGTGATAGGGAATCTTCTTTTTGCATAGTGAAATTTGGAGATGAATTTGAGTATCGGCCCTACTCTACTAGTACTCCTGCTGTCCTACAGATTTGCAGAGTAGCAGCTGTCTTCTTTCCTCGCCCATGCAGGTTCATGCATATAGTGTACAACAGAGGCAGAACCCCAGCAGCAACGGAACATGCAAAAAAAAAGAGTAAAAATCCGTCTAAAAAAATACGAATCTTATTGTCGATAATTGAAATAATTGCATGCTTTACCGAATAAATATATAAAAAGTTACAAACATTAATGATATCGAATAAATACTATTAGATTGATTATGAAATATATTTTCATAGTAAATTTAACTGGAGATAGAAGTGTTAATATTTTTTTAAAAAAATAGTTAAATTTAAAATAGTGTGACTTATCTAAAAATTTTTTCTCGATTCCAAATTATAAGTCGCTTTAATTTTTTGTATAACAATTTTGTTATGTATCTAGATATAACATATGTGTAAAAACTACACACCAGAAAAGTTAAAACGATTTATAATAATTGTATTTTTTTTACGGAAACATTCCTCGTAGAGCGTCCATCCGTCCGGACAGACCCCGTACTCATCCACGCTACCCCTACCGTGTCGCCCGCTAGCTCTACTCGCGGGACGGACCCCACCCTCGCCCGTGCCGCCCCCACTCACACCCGCCCCCGCACCGCGCACAGCGAGCCCGACACGCTAGGCGCTCACTAGTTCGCTCCCGAACTCACGCCTCCCGTCGCGGCCGCGCTCCATCCGCCTACCCCTGCCCCTACCGAGGTCCGTGTCTCCAACGAGCTCCACACCGGCGACCTCCAAGTAGCAATCAGATATTACGCTGAAAGCACATGTTGTAATAGTATGTTTAAGTGTTTCAGAGGTATGTTACAAGTGTAGTATATCGATGTTGCAAAAATAGATCGGGATGTTGCACATGTTGTAATCCCACTACTGATGCGCTCCCTCATGAGCCCGATGCACTATACACTCGTTCGCTGCCTATGCGGGCGGTATCCGAACGCTAGGGCTCGGATGGACATCTGGACGCCCCTTTTTTAAAGGACCGAAAGAGTATCGTTATATTGTATACACCCGCTTGTCGTGCAGGCAGCTCAACGGTTATTGCTTCCCAGTTATTCTCCTGGGTCAGTAATTTTTCATCATAACAAATATATATTTACACATTTGGATGCAGTTTAACCTCTGTAAATTCCTGCTGAGAAAAAGGCTCTGAGGAAAGCCAGGGCCAGGCTACGCTCTGCTCCGGGCAGTGGGCAGTCCAGCCCAGTCCCCCAGCTGACAGCTGCCCCCGGGCAACAACCCGGCCAGTTGCCGCTGCACTGTCGCCTGCTTAGCGGCTGCAGGCTGGCTCTCCACCTCTCGCCGACATGCGGTCCCCACGCTCCCCCTCCTCCCCTCCTCCCCGATTATATATGCAGCCGCGTCGCCTCCCCTGCCTTCCTCGTTATCGTTAGTCCATCACCACCGTCTTCCTCAGCTCCCCCTCTCCCCTGCTCTCCTCCCTCCGCTCCATTCGCCGCGTCCATCGAAGAAAGAGGCCGAGCCACCGAGCGTGCGAGGCAATGGCGAAGGGCGGGCTGACCAAGCTCCGGTGCATGATCAAGAGGTGGCACTCGTCCAGCCGCATCGCCCGCGCGCCGTCGCCCGGCCCCGGCGGCGAGGACGACCGCGGCGCGTCGTTCCACGGCGCGGACGAGGTGCCCAAGGGCCTGCACCCGGTGTACGTCGGCAGGTCGCGCCGCCGGTACCTCATCGCCGAGGAGCTGGTGAGCCACCCGCTGTTCCAGACCCTCGTCGACCGCACCGGCGGCGCCACCGGGGGAGCGGCGGCGGGTACCACCGTCGTCGGCTGCGAAGTCGTCCTCTTCGAGCACCTGCTGTGGATGCTGGAGAACGCCGACCCGCAGCCGGAGTCCCTCGACGAGCTCGTCGACTACTACGCGTGCTGAGACAGAGACAGCCTCACCCCGCGCCGCCGCCCGGCCGTGACGACGGCAGCGTGGCACGACGGAGATGGAAGCTAGTTCAGCTGATGTATCAATTCGTTCGGCATCCGTGTGTGTATCTGTGTAGGGTAGGGTTGTGATAAACGCGTGTCCGGATTGATTCGCTTCGCTAATGTATCCTCGGTGTCGATGCTAAATTGCTAGAATTTGCTGCTACCATAGTTAATCATCAAAAATTTACTGCTGCAACTACAATTTCATTATAGGAAATTACATAGATATGCTATGCAAGTAGGAGTAAGCTCACTTTGCGGCTTTGATACCTGGCGGTGGATATCATCTTGATGCTCGCCATTTCTGCCCATCTCTATTTGTTCTCTGCTTTTCTTTTTGAAATTCTATTGGGGACAATGCGAGTTCTTTTCAAAATATTTGTTGAAAAGTTTTTTGAGAGTTATGGAGAAAATATTTTCATTGCAAATATTATAAAAATATTTAGTGAAAAGTGTCTAAATCGTCCTAAAGGGGTTTGATTTAGTTCCAAGCTTTTTGTCTGTGTGCAAAAGGAAAGAACAGCCGAAGTGCAAACAGGGGCTCAGGGAGTACCTACTACCTAGCTACCAAGAATAATGATGACCACCAAATGTGTATTTTTTATTTTTAAACTCTTATTACAATAATATTATCGAAATAATCTGTCCAAAAAAATATTTTCAGATTTAACGTTTTTTGTCGCGTCGGCGTAACACGACAAGACTCGCCACACCATGTGCATTGGAGCAACAAATCTGCCAGCTCGTAAGGCCATGTTTAGATACCAAATTTTGCCCACCAAATTTACTATACAGAATTCATATTCCCCGTCACATCAAAATGTCGACACATATATGGAGTACTAAATATAGATGAAATAAAAATCTAATTGTACAGTTTTATTGTACTTTGCGAGACGAACATTTTAAGCCTAATTAATCAATATTTGGACAATTATTAACAAATAAAAACAAAATTGCTACAGTATGACGCGACATTTACTATGCAAAGTTTGCCTCCAAACTTTGCTATCTGAACAAGGCCTAAGATGTATTCACAATGATAGCTCTTGTGGCACGAACCTCAACTCCCACTTGTCATGCCACCCCCTTTGCGCGTGGCAGGGCTGTTGTCGCTTCTACCCGTTAGCGTTTTCTCCCCTCTAAATAAATTAGTAATTAGACTCTACATTCTACGAAATTCAACATTTCTGTTTAATATAGTGTTAACATTACATTTCAGTGATTTGAGCAACTTGGCTATATGTTATGAAAAAATTAATTCCAAAGTAGCCTATATATTATTGCTACAATGGGTCCTTTGGCTATGGAAAATTTAGGAACTTTTTGCATTTCCAAACCATCAAAATAAAATAGAATAATTGTTCACCTTTAATAAAAAACCAACAGAGATGAAGAATAAGAAATATACGTCTATTTTGCTAACATATACAATACCAACTTGCATACAAATATTCAATTCCCAAAACGGTTTGTTTGGGAAATTAGTGCCCTAAACAACTCTGACTTCTTCGAATGTGACATCAAACTTGTGTGATACCAATTCTTCTATTAACTTTATATCCATACTACTACAATAAGACCTTCACATTGACATTAACATTGGAGATGGACCCTCTATATTTGGAATAGGGTCAGGAGCAACAAGATGAAACAATTCACTTCCTATGTATTAGGCATCCTCCCTGCTGGGCTGCCATGCCCACCATATTCTAAGCATAAAGAGTAGATCTCTCCCTTGTTGATGTCAGTGTGAAGTTTTAATTGTAGTATTGTGTGAGTATAGAGTCCATAAAAGTGGTATCAACAAGTTTGGTGGCAAATCCAAAGAAGTCATAGTCTAAGGCTAAGGCACCAGTTTCTCAACACTTGGTATGTTTGGGAACTGAATATTTATGAAGATTTGAGTAGATATTTCTCAACACAACAAGGGGGCATTATTTGTTAGCAAAATAGAATGTATATTTCTTTTTTATTTCTGTTAGGTTTTTTGTACCAAATTTGAGTCGGTATTCTATTTTATTTAGTGGTTTGAAAAGTACAACAAAGTTTCTAACATTTTCCAAAACTAAATGACCTGTCATAGCAATAACATATAACAACATGCTTTGGAATTAGATTTTTCAAAATATATAGCGCTTGACATTACACAAGTCACTGAAATACGTAGAACATTTTGCACTATATGCAACACACATGTCGAGTTTCGTAAAAACTAGAGTCCAAGTACTAATTTATTTATAGAGGAGAAAAACAGAGATGAAAAAAAAGGTAGCGGCAGGCCTGCCCTGCCAAGCGGTGGCGCGGCTGGTGAGAGCTGTTTACGCGTGGCAGAATCCGCCACTGTGATAGATTGTGACGGCCAAAAGGGTTGGATTTTGAAATAAGTTTAGAATATTTTTTGAATCAAATAAATTTTAAGATATGTTATTTTTAAATGTTATTTTGAAAAATGTTATTGAAATAAAAAATCCCCAAACGTGGCCGGGCCACATACGTGTATAGCTTAACTGGGGACATTTGAAAACGATATGAATTTCTACGTGTGAGGAACTGAGGCCTTATTTAGTTCCTCCTCCAAAAGTTTACGCCTTATTTTATCGAATGTTTGACATATGTATGGAGCATTAAATATAAATTAAAAAATAACTAATTACATATATTGTGACTACTTTACGAGACGAATCTTTTAAGCCTAATTAGTTCATGATCTGACAATAAAATGCTACAGTAACACATATGCTAATGACAGATTAATTAGGCTTAATAAATTCGTCTCGCGATTTACTGATGGATTCTGTAATTTATTTTTTGTTAGTATCCGAACACTTCATGTGACATCCGATGTGATCCTAAATTAGTATTCGAACACCCCACGTGACATCTTCACGTGACATCCGACGTGACCTAAAATTTTATGACCTGCAACTAAGACTATCCGCACCGCTGCCTGTATATCCGTCTGCTAAAACAAATAGAGGAGCATATAGCGCATGGCAGCCCTGCAACGCATACTATAAGACTAGCAGCACCGGTATACGCTAAAACTTCCTGGACGATGGAGATACCGGAAATTTGTGTGCAGCGCTGTACGCTAAATCCTCCTGTAAACGAATGAACGTCCGGTCTTCCGCTATATCTAGAGGAGGTAGCGGCCTCCGCTATCTGCATGCCAGAGAGAGAGCGTGAGAGATGAGAGATGAGAGAGAGCGTGGGCCCCACTGTTTTCTAGTAAAAAAAATGTTATAACTCACAAACTAAAAAATAAAATTAAAATTTCGATTGCACTATTAAATTCGTTTTAATAAATACTTTAAAACAAGATGTCACATGGATATATTTAGATAAAGTGACAAGTAGGCCCCACAGTGGATAGAGGATGATATAGAGGATGGATGGATGTGGAAAAACTGTATATTTTATGGTGACTAGGATGTAATATTCTTTTTAGAGGATGAATATAGAGGTCGATGAGTGCGGATAGTCTAAAGGCATCCGCTATCTCCGTGCGTCCGCCAAATTCAGAGGAGCAGCAGACGTTTACCGGATGGCGCGGAAGAGAGAGGATTGCATACAGCGGTGGGCTCCATGATTTCAACTCACTAAAAATGTTATAACTCACAAACCAAAAAACCAAATTAAATTCTGATTACACCATTAAATTTGTTTCAATAAATACTTTAAAACAAGATGTCACATGGATATATTTAGATAAAATGATAAGTAGACCTCACAGTGGATAGAGTATGATATAGAGGATAGATGGATGCGGAAAAACGGTATATTTTGTGGGGACTAGAATAAAATATTTTTTAAGGATGAATATAGAGGTCAGTGCGGATAATCTAAGGGTGTGTTTAGATGAAAAAGTTGGGGTGAAAAGTTACTGTAGCACTTTTTTTGTTATTTGGTAAAATTTGTCCAACCATAGATTAATTAGACTCAAAAGATTCGTCTCGAACTTTACAGACAAACTATGCAATTAGTTTTTTTACCTACATTTAATGTTTTATGCATACGTTTAAAGATTTGATGTGATGGGTGGAGGAGGAAATATTTTGGGATACTGTAGCAAGTGAACGCGGCCTAAACAAGGTTCGAAATGAGAGAGGACGACTGAAATAGCGTAGCAATAAATGCAAGCAGACTAGGAGCATGGGACATTCAGATAGGATATGGCTGGTTAACAGTCCGGCGCGTGCACCACCGCACAGCACACTGTTTTGTCTCGAAACAAAGGGCTGCAGACGCCACGTACGGCATGATGCACAGGAAAACAATTTCCGGCTCACATATCTTGTCGTCCACACAACACACGGGTTAGATGCACATGCACGCACACGCCTGCAAGCACTCGCCGGCTCGCCGCAGCCAGCTACCGTGGTTCATCTTGCGTTGGGCATGCATGCATTCCGCTGCTCGATCGATATGGGTCCTCATCATCATATCCTCGATTCTCACATGCGTCTGTTTCAGGATGGATGGATATTGGCACAGCACGTGCATGACAGCGTGGTGTACCAGCACCTGTCCACGTACATAGGCATGTATGTATGGCACACGAGTCGGCCGCGCAGCTAGCGTGCATGATCCCTTAGGTTTTCTAATACGACCACACCTGACCCAAACCCAACCCGACCGGCGGCCATCAGTTTGTAAATCACGATCGGCCGTTCGATAACAGTGGGAGTTTATGGGTCGTCGGGCGACGGTAGTACGTGGCAGCTGTACGCTCACAAGTCAGAGCGGTCGAACGCCATATGAAGATTGCAGATGGAGGCAGGTCACAGGCGTGAACATCGTTGACCAAGGAGCTTTGCCTGGCCCCGATCTCGTCGCGCCCACAGACCTACCGGAGCTTTGCCTTTAGATCCGGAAACATCGTTGACCAAGGAGCTTTGCCTGGCCCCGATCTCGTCGCGCCCACAGACCTACCGGAGCTTTGCCCTTGTTTAGATCCGGAATTGGGGCTCCCGAATTGCTACAGTGTGCATTAAATATGTATTGTAGCAATTCATTTGTATTTGATAAAAATTGTTCAAACTTTGACTAATTAGGTTTAAAATGTTCGTCTCGCAAAGTACAATAAAACTGTGCAATTAGTTTTTAATTTCATCTACATTTAGTACTCTATGCATGTGCCGACATTTTGATGTGATGGAAATTTTCTTTTTTATAGTAGAATTTGGGGTTGAAATTAAAACTAAACAAGACCTTTAAGTTGAAATTGACCTGTGCCCTGTGCCTGGCCTGGTCCACCGGCCCCGTGGACCCCAATTTCCGCTCGGCGTCTCCGCCTGCCGCTGCAGCCTGCAGGCCGGCGATCGGCACAGGCCAGCGTGGCTGCTTTGGTGGGTTGCATTGTTCCAAGGACGTATCGGCGTCTACAGGACAGGGCTAGATTTGGCCTACCGCTAGGCCTCTGACCGCCAATCTGTGCTTTGGTGCACTAGCTAGCGTATCCCGCGCAAGCAGACACGCTCATTCAAACACTACTCTGATAATTCGGGTACCTGAAAAATTAGGTTCGGGTATACCCAATGTGTATGAGTTTGAAAAAAATCAGTAAAATAGACAAAATTTTAGTGACGTTTTGAGGTACGTAGTAAACAACAAAATGTTTGATGGATCACCAAGTCTTGTGGAAGGGTTGAGAAGCTGTGGGGCCACTATGGGTGGGTCGGCCGACGCCCCTAAGTGCGCCCACTGTCATGGCTTTCCTCTATTTCGAATCACATGATGTGTACAACTGGAACCATATTATTTGTTCAAAAATCACTACTCCTATACTTGTTATCTCCCAAAAATAGTGTTTTGTTGATGGTTTTGACTATGCAAATGTATGATGAAATTACCGTCAAGAATGTTTTGTGAAGCAACGGTGGTCATGACCCGTACGCAAATGGCTTATACTTCAAAGTGCTAGTGATCATGACCTATACACAGATGGCTTGTACTTTCAACGTTGATCATGACCTGTACACAGACGATTTATACTTCAAAATGATGACCTATACACAAGCAGATGAAACTACTAAGCGGAGGTGTTAACACCTATGACAGTCGTTTGTGAATGGACGGTGATGAGCATGACCATCACCATTGACACTTCACTGCTGAGGGCCAGAACCGGCGATGATGGGGTTACGAACCGGTTGTGATGGAACTGTTGTAGCATATATGACTATCCTCTACTCCAAATAGCAAAGGTATCATTGAAATGTACATGATCATCCACTACAAGAAATGTGTCTTTTTGACATATTTAGCATGACAATAGGTCATAATGTCATTATATCACCCGGTTTATGACATTATAATTTAGGCACTTCAACTTAGTGACAATAAAAAGTTGTATGTCACAAAAACGTCACATAGCTAGTCCAATTTCATATAACGACGATATTTGCTACGTCACAGAGGCATTTTCTATGTCATAAAGTCTAATTTACAAATACAATCATAACGTGGTAGTTAAAAATTGACAATACATTCATTATTACCTGCTTTTGTCATGGGCAACTGTTGCAAGAGACAATGAACTCTAGTTTAAATGTTTTTATTTTAAAGATCAGACTTTAACCAGGTTCGCCAAAACTTCTCTGGAAAACAATTAAAATGTATGCATGTGAAAAAATTTATAACTTATATGTGTATATATTTGTGTGTGTGTGGGGGGGGGTGTTTACAATGAGCCTTAGTTTAAAGGAAAAAGTCTACTTTTCCTCCTCCAACTTTCACGAAAGTTCGCTTTTCCACCCTCAACTCCAAAACCGAACAAATCACCTCCCTTAACTTTTCAAACCGTGCATTTTATCTCCCTGAAGCGGTTTTAAAGGCGGTGTTGCTACAGTAAGTGGTGGTTTTGCTACAGTGTCCATGTTTTTGTCTTTTCCTTTTTTTATTTATTTCAGTTGAATCTTTGAAAATCATAGTAAATCACAGAAAAATCATAAAATGAAAAATCTAATTTTATTGCACTCCACATGAGTAGATCTATACAGTGAATATATAATATGGTATGCTTTAGTACAAAGTTTTTGCTATGAAGGTTTTGCCTTTTTCTTTTTTATTTATTTCGGTTGAATCTTTGAAAAATCATAGTAAATTACAGAGAAATCATAAAATGGAAAATCTAATTTTGTTAGACTCCACATGAGCATATCTATATTGTGAACATATAATATGATATGCTTTAGTACAAAATTTTTGTTGTAGCTTTAGATCTATGTTTTTCTGTAATTAATTGCAATAATTCATAGCTGCAGTTTCTATAATTATTTTGTTGGACTAAAGCATACCATATTATATGTTTACTGTGTAGATCTACTCATGTGGAGTTCAACAAAATTGAATTTTCTATTTTATGATTCTTCTGTGATTTACTATGATTTTTAAAAATTTCAGCCAAATAAATAAAAAAGAAAAAGACAAAACCTTC
Source organism: Saccharum spontaneum (assembly GCA_022457205.1). NCBI lineage: Eukaryota > Viridiplantae > Streptophyta > Magnoliopsida > Poales > Poaceae > Saccharum > Saccharum spontaneum. The sequence goes on along the minus strand of CM039606.1, from coordinate 37,919,978 downwards.
ATAGCAAAAACTTTGTATTAAAGCATACCATATTATATGTTCATTGTGTAGATCTACTCATGTGGAGTACAATAAAATTAGATTTTCTATTTTATGATTTTTCTGTGATTTACTATGATTTTTCAAAGATTCAGCCGAAATAAATAAAAAGAACAAAACACGGGTACTGTAGCATACCGCCTTTACTGTAGCAAAACTGCCTTCAAAACCGCTCCAGGGAGGTAAAATGCACGGTTTGAAAAGTTGAGGGAGGTAGTTTGTCCGGTTTTGGAGTTAAGGGAGGAAAAACGAACTTCCACGAAAATTGGGGAGGAAAAGTAGACTTTTTCCTAGTTTAAATGTATGCATATTTAATCTTGACAATCTAGTTGTATATCCATATATATGTGAGGGCCCATGTATTTTTGCATTTTTTGAGCTTTTTCTTAAAAAAAGAGAGTGAGAAAATTTTCCAAAAGAAAAAAAAGAAAAAAAAAGAAAAAGGGAAATAAAAATCACATCCAAAAGAAAAAAAGAAAAAGGAAAATAAAAAACACACGCACCCACACAAGGAAACGCACGCAGGAACCTGACGCACGCTTGGCAGGCCCATGTGCCGCCGGTCCACAGGGAGGTGTGAAAAAATGAACAGGTGCGCCAAAAACTGAGTTGCGGCAAGTACTTTTTTTCCAGACCCAGCCGCAAGGCTGAAGCAGTCATGGGCCGATAGACAAGCCCATCCGGCTGCTCCTTCCCCTTCCCACTGACGGCATGGCCTGTTGCACTTCAACTTAGTGACAATAAAAAGTTTTATGTCACAAAAACGTCATATAGCTAGTCCAATTTCATCTAACGACGATGTTTGCTACGTCACAGAGGCATTTTCTATGTCATAAAGTCTAATTTACAAATACAATCATAACGTGGTAGTTAAAAATTGACAATACATTCATTATTACCTGCTTTTGTCATGGGCATCTGTTGCAAGAGACAACGAACTCTAGTTTAAATGTTTTTATTTTAAAGATCGAACTTTAACCAGGTTCACAAAAACTTCTCTGGAAAACAATTAAAATGTATGCATGTGAAAAAATTTATAACTTATATGTGTATATATTTGTGTGTGTGTGTGTGGGCCCAGTTTACAATGAGCCTTAGTTTAAATGTATGCATACTTAATCTTGACAATCAAGTTGTATTTAATCTTGACAATCTAGTTGTATATCCATATATATATGTGAGGGCCCATGTATCTTTGCATTTTTGAGCTTTTTCTTAAAAAAAAGAGAGAGAAAATTTTCCAAAAGAAAAAAGGAAAAAGGAAAATAAAAAACACACGCACCCACACAAGGAAACGCACGCAGGAACCTGACGCACGCTTGGCAGGCCCATGTGCCGCCGGTCCACAGGGAGGTGTGAAAAAATGAACAGGTGCGCCAAAAACTGAGTTGCGGCAAGTACTTTTTTTCCAGACCCAGCCGCAAGGCTGAAGCAGTCATGGGCCGATAGACAAGCCCATCCGGCTGCTCCTTCCCCTTCCCACTGACGGCATGGCCTGTTTCTAAAAAAAAAACTGACGGCATGGCCCCACCGCAACCACGTGGCGTCAAGCCAATGGCCAGCCACGTCGACCGCCCCAACCCTGCCTTCCCGCCCGGGGGGAAATTGGAACGCGCGCGTGCGGCGCGATTGTGATCGTGAAAAAGGGGTGTTTTAGTTAGTGGGCGAAAAAATTTTGAGGGTCATATTGAATGTTTTATGGGTCGTCGGTAGCGATGTTTGGATGCTAATAAAAAACTAATTACATAACTCGTCTAAAAACCGTAAGACAAATTTATTAAGTCTAATTAATCTGTCATTAACATATGTTTACTGTAGCACAACATTGTCAAAGCATAGAATAATTAGGCTTAAAAAATTCGTCTCGCAAATTTATCGCAATCTATATAATTATTTATTTTTTATCTACATTTAATACTTCATACATATGTCAAACATCCGATGTGAATTTATCGCAATCTATATAATTATTTATTTTTTATCTACATTTAATACTCCATATATATGTCAAACATCCGATGTGATGGGGTGAAAAAATTTTAGAGACGAACTAAGCAGCCCAAAATCTTGCGCCCTTCACTGTCTTGCGCCGTAATTCTTTTTTAAAAAGAATAAAAGACAAATGCACGTTATGTGCTCAGGTGGGATCGAACATTGGCCTCAGCGATTAACAAAACCACACCGTACCAATGAGCTACAAGTACACCTCAATCGTACATTGTATAATACCTTATTTATCCTATCCTACTATAAAAGAGCTAGTGTTTTTTTTGAGAGGCTCTCCCTGCGTAATAGCCGTTTGATCTGGACTTCGTGCTATATGAGCCGTCCGTCATACGTGATCTTACATCTTACATGTAAGACTCCTCGCACGATATCCTATCCTCCTACTATAAAAGAGCGAGTTTTTTTTGAAGGGCTCTCTCTACGTAATAACCGTTAGATCTAGCCTTCGTGCTATATGGGTCATTCATCATCTATGATCTTACATCTTACATGTAAGACTCATGTAAAGAAAAAATTCGAATTTATTTGTCGTCGGTCACACAAGCAATGATGCATGGCCTCACATAACAGGACTGCTTCTACGTAAAGAGTTTCATCGGCCTAATCAGCCTGGACTCTTACCAAACTAGCACCGGCCTGAGCCAGCTCGCCTGCATGTAGCCATGCATACGAGACACGACACTAACACGACGCGACACAGACGCGCACGCCATGGACACTACGTGTCGTGGATTATTTCTAGCAAGCTAGGAGTAAATTGCTTCGTGTGCATATATTAATTAATCCTACTGGTTTTGTTTGTTATGACAAAAAAAATAAAGAAAAAGGATGTCGATGCCGAGACGAGAGGGACATCATATCTATATTTGCTTCTTACGTAATACAAGATCTTACATCTTATAAGACGCAACCGTCCGGAACTCAATCTCATGTACAACTCAAACTCAGCTAGGTATGTGTGTCTCTGATCCAGAACTAACGGGCCCAATTGTGAGGGAGAGACCGACTGTGTGGACTGATCTGTACGAAGCTCGGTTGCTGTTTCTTCATGGGCCGTGGGCCGCAAAATCCGATGCTCGTCTGCATGATCAATCGATCCCGGTATACGTTACGACTTAGGAGCAATCTTCCGTGCGCCCGGGCCAGACTAAAAATAAAAGGAATTTGCTATTTAACAGCCGCTTGAAATCTTTCTTCTTCTCAGACATGCAGAGCAGCCGCCTGAGATTCAGGAAAGTGTGAAAAAAAAATTACAGGCGCCTGAATTACAGCCACATCAGCTAAAAGGCATGATGAAAACGTAGCAACGTGGAGATGCTTGCACATGAAAACGTACCATCAATCCGGGCCAACTGGCCAAGTAACCATCTGCATGCCCACACGTTCTTTTTAGCTACTAGGTACTGTTTTGTATATATTTTAGCTGCAAGTTTGATATTTTTTTTATTTCCGGAGAGCTTGGTTAGGGGCGTCGGGTCGTGGAAAACGTCCTCGATGAGACCCAGGCCCATCACTGTATATGTATTGAGCTTGCTGCCAGCGTCCGACGCAACGATGCCTGTGCCCTCCTCCCTGCAGTGCTGAAGCTTCTGCAAGGCAAGGTAGCAGAGTGACGACGCGTCCGGGTTGCCAATGACTCTCAACATGCCGCACTTCTCCTGGGATGGTCGTCACCACCGGTGTCGAAGAAAATTAGCGTGACACGGTCAAGGAGCGAGACGCGTGGCGTGGTGCCACAGCTCGAACTGCGAGGGCTTGGTGGACCACCTGAGCTGGTAGTGGTATTTGACATAGTTTCTAAAAACACGTGCGTGTCGCACGTGCATATTTGCTAGTGTAAAGAAAAGATTCGGATTTGTTTGAGTCCTCATCGGTCACGCAAGCAACCCACGTTTATGCGTCAACCGTCGCTCACCATCGCGTTCGCGGCGTTGCGCCACTTCCCCTGGCTGCAGGTGCCCGCGTACTTCGTGCTCAAGGGCGTCTTCCACCCGTTCCTCTCCGGCGGCATCACCGTGCCCAACGTCACCATCTCCATCACGCAGGCCTTCTTCACCGAGTTCATCATCTCCTTCAACCTCCTCTTCGTCGTCACAACGATCGCCACCGACACACGCGCCGTACGTACGCATGCAAGCATTCTCGATCGGATATAGTACACATGATGCTTGCAATGGTATATATAGTACCATCGATTCAGGTTCAGCTCTGAATTGTTTTGCCCTCTGTTCTTGCATGCAGGTGGGTGAACTCGCCAGGATTGCGGTGGGAGCTGCCGTAATGCTGAACATCCTCTTCGCCGAGTAAGTCTCCTTGCTTATTATCACTTGAGATGATTGATCAACATGCACGCATGGTTGAGCTGACGTGATGAGCACGCCATGGCGCGCGCCTGTGTCTTTGGGCAGGCCGACGACGTACAGGTCCATGAACACGGTGAGGACGTTGGGTCCAGCGATGGCGGCGGGGAAATACCGGCAGCTGTGGATCTACCTGCTGGCCCCGCCGCTGGGCGCGTTGGCGGGGCTGGCGTGTACACGGAATTAACGAGTCGCACACTAAGCATAGCAATTATATTAAAAGATTTATTAATTTTCATTAAATCTTATAGAAAGAGGGATACTTTTTTTAGGGATTTTTGAAAAAACAAGGTTCTTGTCTTTTTGTATTCTACCAAGCTCAGGGACGAGAACGGCGAGACGCCGCACCGCTGACGCGCACGGGCGGCGAGACATATTGTCCGGCCATGTCACGCCCTCGCGTCCTCCTCCACGTACGTAACGCACGGCCACGCCGCGTTTGTGGTTTATGGATCATATAAGTAATTAATTACAATATTTTTATATTAAAAAAACTATTGATGATATATATGAATTGATATATCGAGAATTTAATTAATATTCTCATTGCATTTGAAATAATTTTTCACATATGTGCGTGTCGCACGTGCATATCTGCTAGTAAGATAAAAAATCCAGTTTCGTGAATGCCTTTAGTTTGATAGGATTCTCTCTGGGCAACCAAGATCACACAGCATTGGGACTCCGTGAATGTTTTATGGCGTCATCAGCCATCCTTTGCTTATAAAAAATAAAAGACATTAGAGACAAAAAATCTCATGGAACCGGTGACCAAAGATCGATCCTCCCTGATAGAAGTCTGGTGTTCAAAGCTAACCTTGACGAGTTTTATAACTCTGTTGCTGACGATTTTTTCACTGGAAACCGTCTCTCAAAATTTTGTTCAAAGTCCTTATATTCTGAAATTCAAATTTCGAATTGTTCAAACAAAGTCAGATAAAGAAAGGATCAAAACATAGGATGTAGATTTCAATGAGTTCTACAACTTTTTATTGATGAATTTTTCATTTAAAACCATTTAATTATTATCCCAACTCATTTGAAGCAGTACTACACATTGTTCACAGATGGATACATCTCACACATAGTTAAATGACTGAGTGAGATGTTTTTATTTATGAAGGATGTTAGCCCCACTTTATTGAAAATGTTTGAAATTTTTTATAGAATGATTATAGATCCTAAATATTTTATTGTGGCAATTTATAGAATTATCTAACCAAATTTAGTTATTATTTCAATTATGCATTGAATTACTATAAAAATAAATGTAATAATATCTAAATTTGGTCAGAAAAATCTACAAACTTGGATGACAATATGATTTTGGTGTATAATCATTGCATAAAAGTTTCAAATTATTTTAACAAAGCGGTATTGTACGTTGTTCACAAATGTAACATCTCTTACATAATTATGTCACTAAACGAGAGATGTATCGTGATGAATTTATAGTCCCACTTTCGAACTGTATAAACAATGTTGGATGGAGAAATGACTAAAAGAAAAGTTGTAGACCTCGATTAGTTCTATAACTTTTTTGTTGACGACTTTTTTTATTTGAAATCACTTATTATCCAAAATTATGTGCGAATTTCTCAAATTTTGAAATTCGGATTGTGAATTATTCAAACATTGTCAGATGAAGAATTGACCAAAACAAAAGTTGTTGATCTTGACGAGTTCAACAAATTTGTTGTTGTTCACATTTTTATTTGGCGTCGTTTAGTATCCTAACATTCTATTCAAATTTCTCATATTTGTTGCATACAACGTCGGATGGAGAAATTACCAATACAAAAATTATTGATCTCATTGGGTTCTGCAACTTTGTTGGTGGTGGTTTTTTTTATTTGAAACAATGTACTATCACAAAGTATTTCTTATAATTTTGTAAAAATAAAAATAAAATAACAAAGCGTCAAGCTAGCCGGTCAATGTTGTGGCCCCTATATTACTGCCCATATCAGCCTAGTCACCCACAGCCACTCGATTCGTAATCGGATGGCTAAAAAAGACCCCGATCAGAAAACCCTAGCACATATCTAGCGATTCCCTCCGTTCCTCTCCACTCTCAGTAATTGGTCTCCAGCCCTCCCTCCCGATCTGGCGGTGCTCTAGCCTCACCACACCATCCTCCCGGGGACCTGGATCCAGTGCAGTTACAACTGCTACTGCAAGATATGTAGTTGCTGCATCTGACCCATTCAAAAGGCCACGAATGGCTAGGATCAAAGCCATATTTTCTTCTCCTCCCCTCCCCAAGGCTTGCTGTTAGACTCGGTTTCTTTTAGAATAAATTATAAAGAGCAGAGAAGAGAATGCATACATCTTATAATGGAATTAAATAGAACAAAGCTGCATGTGTTTGCTGCAATTTGAGAGCTTAATACAAAAGCTATACAAAAGACACGCTAAACTGAGACCCTTTTCTATACACCAAGGTTCTCTATTGCTAATTTCATATACAAAAGCTTGCATCAACCATCAGCAGCCTTGCATCCACAAAAAAGAGTATGATTAATGGGGAACCTTTCGCACATAACGGTTCTCTTTCCCATTTCATATACAAAAACTTGTATTAGCCAATAGAAGCCATGCCTTCAGTACACAGCTTGCAAAAAAATAGTTTAGAGATTATAATTTGTCAAGTCAATTGAACTTATATAATTGACCTATACTTACACTAAAGTTTTGCTAAAATTCCCAACCATCTATCTCTTCCAAGGAGTAAGGATTGCTGACATCTTGAACAACATTTGAACTCTGAAAACAGAGGGATATAGAGACCACAATAAAGATTGAGAGAACAGAGATAAAAATATCAAGTTATTGTGAAAACACAGAATGCTATTTTCATGGAAAAAGATAAGTGTAATAAGCATATCATAAGAATTTGGGCAAAACTAGAAATTGATTCATATGCTTGTCATTGAGGAACATGACTTCCATCTTCTTGTTGCACAGGTTTGCTTGTATTCTTCTTGTTCCCTTTGTTTTTCTTTTTCTTCTGAAAAATTTCAGTCCAAGATTTCTTTCATTTTGATCCATCTTTTGGCTTTTCTTTCTTCTTTAAACCAGCTACATGTGTATATTGGTCAGGTAAGCTGAATGTTTCTTGAACACTAGAGTTTTCAGCATTAATGTTAGGAGTTTAATTTTTCTTCAACCTGCTTACTAACAGTATGAAGTGTCTCTTCTACAAGCAAATAACAGTCTTCAAAATCAGCAGCTCGTGAAACCAATGGAATAAATATTTTGCAAAGATTTTTTACCGAAGTGTAGCATCTAACTTAGGATTTTCCACTATTTCCCTCCCATTCATATCTTGGACAATACCTGACCTTGCATCTCGAGTCCATCATTTCAAAATGTATCGTTTAGGCAAATGCTTAATGTTCACCAAATCGAGACCTTTTAATGCGTGCCTTCATAAAATTCTAATTCTCTCAAAGAGCCGACAACTACATGAGACCATTTTCTCTGCTGGGTTGACTATAACTTTGTGCTCTTCTTCATTTGTCAATGTCCCTCTAGGAGCTCCAATTGCAATGACAAATTCATTACTTGCATTAGAACTTGTTGTGTAGGCAGCCAAGCACTTTTCATATTCAGCTTGAAAGACTTCAAATATTGGAGGTGTATAAATCATACTTGTTTGTATCAATACAGGTGCCATCATCTTAATCATTGGTTGCTTCTTTCTAGATTCAAATTCAGCTTGTAACTCCTTATCTCTCTTGTCTTGAACAACAAGCTCCACACGCTTTAGGAACCTAATGATGTCAAGATCTGATTTCAAATGCGCCTTTCAGTGCATTATTCAAGCTCTCACTTAGTTGTGTACTTCACATTCCTATTGAAAAACCCCCCGACATGTAGCACTCAGCCCACTTATGTTTCAACATGTAAATGCTGTCCAACCAAGTTGATTTACTAACTTTTTCTCTCATAGCATCAAATGCTTCTTCAAAAATCTGCCTCTTGTTCGTACTCTCATACATGCAAGAACTGAAGTTTGCTAGGATGGTGAAATCTCCATGCGCCCCCGGTGGCGAGCCAGGCTGAGGAGGTGAGTCCGTAGCTCCCTGGCGCATGCATCGTTGGACCGCGTCGCTGTCCTGCTCGGTTGTTTACTCCTTCATTGATTCTGCTTTACTGATGCAAGCTATCACGATGTCATTTTACTGCTAGATAAGGTGGATAGTGCCTATATTTTTATTTTTGGAATCTCTATATTTATCTTGCTACATTTCTGAAGTAAAGAAAATGAAGTGGCAGGGTAGAAGTTAACTAGAAGCTAAACCGGAGAACTGAACTAACCTTATGGTAAGTTACTACTCTGATCATCTCAGTGTTGTGTTATTCTGAAACAAGCTCCTGTTTTTCTAATCTAAGCCCTTAATTGCATATGAAGAAATATGTTGACATGAGGTTTTTCTAATCTAAGCCCTTAATTGAATATGAAGAAATATGTTGACATGAGGTCGGCCACCAACTTATCTTTAACATTGGTAATGACGTGTTACTTTGAGTACTTTTGACCAGTTGACGTCCTCATAAATCCTTCTAATTGTCTAGAATAAATGGTAGATTAGTGGTGATTCATTAAATTGAATTTTTGTATTGTGTAGCAGTAGTAGTATAGTCTACACTATAGCAACAGTATTGATCTGTTAGCATAGTAGCATCAGTTATTGATTCACTCTGCTCATGTTGCAATATGTCATTGAAAATGATTGCTTTATTGATTCACGTGATCTTGTGGTACTATAGGTTATTGGATGGTGGGGTGCTGCAGCATATCATCACGTGATCCCAAAATAGAATAAGATAATCTTTTTGTAATTTCAGTTTTGATCGTTGTTGAAATCTAACAGGATATGTGAATTATGTATATTTAAACCTTTTATTTAATATATTGATCTCGGCCTTCAGCAATGCTAAGTGGGCTGGGCTATGCGCTGGGCTAAATGAGAAGAAAGTGGGGCTGAAAATAAAATTTGAGAAAGCTAAATGGAACGAAAACCTACATGGGCTGCAATGTACGAAGTGGGCTGCGATGTAAAAAAACTAGGCCAAACATTGTTTTGGGCCTATTATAAGCCCGCCCAACCACATGGGCTTTAATAGGCTATATTTAAATTTTATGACATTTATGGATCTGCCAACTCAGCTCTACGTCATCTGTCTACATGGCATGGTGCAAGGACTTGTGACAAAAAACCAATGTCATATACTTATGACTTTTTATATACAAACATCACATAATAAATTTGTGACAGTGGCTTTTTGACGTTTGAATTTTCGTCAACCGAATGTCACAAATCTTAAATTATGACTTAAATTTTATATATTATGGCGTAATAGAATGTCAAAAAGCCACACATTTCTTATGCGGTTAGTGCATATAGTACATACTTAATAGGGTCATGCATAACAAATGAAAAGTTTAAATTCATAGCCTACCACGATTGCTTGATTGGTTGATTTGAAACTATTGGTAGTATATGAGTTTATTCATTCATGAGCTAGTGAACCTAAGTACTTCATCTATTTTGGATTGCAATCAAGTGCCAAGCAAAACCTCAATAAGATAACCACTAATGGCATGTGAAGAAGCTTAGAGAGGGTTCAAACCGGACTTGAAAGCTTATGCAAATAATTTAGTTCAAGTTAAAGAGAAAGAAGCTCATGAAAACAAACTAATTCAAGAAGACAACAATGCAAATGGATATCAAGTTCAATCATAAACTGATGTCAACTAACAATTGGTATATCCTACAAGACTTCAAGAGATCCTCTGCTTTAAGTGATCATCAAATGAAGAAGAAGACTTCCCTCACTACAAGACTTTGAATCTTAAAAAATGGTTTGTCTATGTGGTATGCCATACATCATATAGGTGGTGTCCATAAGAAATGCAAGATTCAAGTGTGTCAACCTTCGCAAAGCCTTGATACAACCCTTTTGTGGAAATTAATGACAAAGGGGAAGAAGTTGTACAAAGATATGAAATTAATGCACAAGGGAGAGTTAGAGATGGACTTAGGGGGAGCTATTGATTAATTGAGTTGAACAAGTTGATAACAAGTGGATCAAGAGCTACATTCATTGCTAGAAATACACCAATTGGATCAAGAGCTCAATAGGAGAATATCAATTTGGAATCAAAAGCTAAATAGAAGGGGATCAAAATCTTGAACAAGAAAAGCACACAAGTAGGGGGAGCAAGCTCATGAATTCATGTTTGATGCATTTGAATGTGCATTACAGTCGCTTGCTTGCATATAGTTTATCATTTTGTATCTAGATTATGTGCAAGAGTTTGCTAGAACTAAGACTCGGATGATGTTTTGTCTAACTCTCAGTATGTAGAGCCTAGTCTTAGTGTATCAAGTGGTAACTAGAACCTTATTTATAATGTTGATCTCATGTGTGTAACACCCCGGGTGTTATAGTGCTAATTAATCTGCCATGTCATCATAATGCATTGCAAAGCATCCCTATTAGGTTAACATTGTTATGCATCAACTAAAAACAAGTTTACTTAATTAGGTTGAATGTGTTTCTCTGTGGTGTGCTCCGAAACCGAAAACCCTAATTTCGAATACCACCGCAAATGCTTAGTCCATACCCTGCGTAATTTGAGGTGCGCGACTGTGTTGCACACCAGTGTCAAGTGTAGGGTATGAGCTTAAGTACAACATCTAAAATGAAGCTCCTAATTTGAGTTTGAATTGGAGTCCCAAAACTTGTCGCGAGTTTTTCGATTCGAATTCGAATTCAAATCTGGGGAGAACTGTAAAACAATTTCGAAAGTAAACTGGTCAACCAAGAGTGACATTTGGTCAACTATGTCATGTTGGTCCAAATGATGCCCTTGGGTGAGGTTTTGGTCACTAAGTAATCACAAATCAAAGTAGAAACAAATTCCAATTTGAAATCCCTCCGAAAACCCTAAATTTCAAAACCCTGTTTTACCCCTTTTGAAATAATTCAAAATCTAAACAAAATTTGGGAAAAAGTTCAAAACCAAGTTTGTAGAACTTTTCAAGGGCTACAACTTTGGTGTTTTTGAGTTTTCAAAGTTTTAGTATAAATTGTGGAGTAATTTTGAAAATAAGCAAATTTCAGTTTTAAATCATTTTGTCCCCAAACTAAGATTTTAAAATGGAGGCTGAATTTGAAAAAGTTTTGAACAGCAAAGTTGTAGATCTGGTCAAGATAAACAACTTTGATGTTTGGAGATTTTGATGTTTCAATGTAAAATCAAAAGTAATTTCTAAATTACCAAATCTGAAAAAGGTGTCCCTTTTTGAATTTAAACTCAAATTTCAAAATCCAAGCAGAATTTGAAAAAGTGTTCAATACCAAACTTGTAGAGCTTGAAATTCTGAAGATTTCATACATTGGAATATTTTCAAGTTGTTATACAAATTTGAAAGTAATTTGAGAAAACAGTTTGAATTTCAAAATTTGGGGGGGGGACAGCTACAGTGCTCGGCGTATCACCGCCGGCCACCGCGCGGTATGGGCGCCGGCCGATCGCCGCCGTGGCCGTTTCCACGACCTTCTCGAGCGCGCCAAGATCGCCAGCGTGATGGCACTGCAGTGCGGCTCTGTAGACGCGTTTCCCTTCTATATATACGTGAGTTCACCGTGACGTTTTCCTTTTCCGCCACCGCCGCCGCCGCTAGCTCCACCGCTCGCCGCTGCCGCCACCGGACCGCCTCCGGCCACGCCAGTCGCACCAACAGCATCGCCGCATCCTCGCGCACCTCGTGAACCACCCGCGCCAGCCCAGTTCCGCCGGAACCACCGCGACCACCGCTTCCCGTGCTCAACTCCGGCGACCAAAGCCGCTCTCCGTGGCCAGATCACTCCAGCCGCTCCCCGTCGCCACCAAGACCTCCACTGCAATCGCGGTGAGCTACTAATGCTTCCCGACCCTTCAATTTGATCTCTACCGCCTTGTAGTCGCCGGCGTGCTGCTTCCGCGGCCACCGTGCCGCCACGCCGTCGGTGATGGGTCACCGGAGCTCGAACCGTAGCGCTACCGAGCAAAATGGAGTCGTGGGGAGGTGTAGTTAGCGTTGGTGAAGTCGGTTTGTCGTTTGGGTCACCGGTAGTCGGCCGGCCACCGCGGGCAAGCGCGCGAGCACGCGGGAGCGAGCCGTCGAGCGGGAGGTAAGGGATGACATGTGGGGACGCGCTGTCAGCGAGAGAGAGAGGGAGGCCGACGCGCGCGGGCGAGCGAGTGGGCTGGGCCGGGCGCGTGCGGGCGCGGGCGCGCTAGCAGGCCGCCTGGCTGGGCTGGACCGCGGGGAAAAAGAAAAGCCGGCCCGATTTCGTTTTTGTTTTTTCTTTTTCAAATAAATGAATAGTATTGTTATTTGTTTATTTGTTTAAAAATTGTGTAGAGTTCCAAAATTCATGAAAATTTTTGTATAAGCTTCCCAATGTATAAACTATCTAGGAAAAATGTTAAATCATGAATTTGAATACTTTATGCAGCAGAAATAATTGGTTCCAATAAAGATTAAATGCAACTTCCAGTAATTTTAATAATTAATTTATTTATCCAAAAATTTTGAAATTAATTATGGCACTGTTATAAATCATTATTAACCCATAGAAAAAGTTTGAGCTTGTTTAGATAAAGTTTGATTAATTCCTAATTATGCCCTAATTGCTTAAATAGAAAATAAATGTTAATTTGAGAACTTTAAGTGTTGTGTGCCTTTTGATTGAGTGATGTCCTTAGGTCACTACCCTTTTGTGATCTCTGGCACTTTAATTTCATGATTGAGCTCGTTAGTAACTTGTTAGGTTAAAAGCTGGTATCGCGGAAAATCGTTGCTACTAGTTAGTAGGATTTCTGTTTACGACTGTAACGTGAAGGGAAGTTGTACTCGAATCGTAAACGTGGCATGTTATCATCAAGCATCATGTTTATCATTGAGCATCATGTTAAAGCATGTTATGTATTCGTGTAGTCACCGCTTTCGAAGAAGCCGAAGTCGTCGAGCAAGCTTCCGGAGAAGAGCGATCGTCAGTGGGTTCCGGACCAGACGTTGGAGTCTCCGAGTCTGAGTCAGTCGTTGTGTCCGAGCAAGGCAAGCCCCGGTGCATTTAAACCCTACCTTGAATTTTACAAATGTTTTATTATTTATTTTATGGTTTATTGCATTAAGTAATTAGGAGTTGCGTGATAACCTAATTGCTGCATTATCATCCTTGATTATTGCAATACTACCCTTGATACCTGTTTTACAGAAAATGCGTAGTATGCTTCGCTATGCTTAGAAGTTAAGCTTTTAAATGAAATGTGTACATAGCCATGACGGCATTCTGAATGAATAATGAAATATGTGAATGAACTTGTAAGATCGGGCGGGTGGTTTGGCCACTGCTAACGTGCATTGGGAGAGGAGTCCCAATGTATTATTTCCGCCTTATCAGTTAAGGACCGTACGTTGTTGGCCCTCGCGTCATGGAGTTTTTATTAGTACTAGCCATGTGCCCATGTCGGGTAAGCCTTACTTTGACTAGTCCATTACGAGAACGTCTAACCTCGCACTGGGAGTGGAGAGATGGCGAGAGTAACGTGTACCCTCGGGGCTAGAATGTGGCCGGGTTCGAGGAGTACTGTGCTCTCGGGTGGCGATGGACACGTTCTGGTTCTGGGTTATTCGGGTAAGAGTTGATATATGCTAGAATCGGTTCTACATATGTCGTGTGGTTAGGAATCCCCAGCTGGGTAAATGAAGCGGTTCGAATCGTCGTTACTCTACGAGAAAGGAGTCTTGGCCTTGCACCAACATCGTAGTTAAGAACTGGAATTGAAAGAAAGAATAAGAAAGGTTTTGATGATAATTACTTTGATCTAGATTAGGATCACCTAGACTTGGTTAATGAACCATCAATGGTAAAAGTAAAATGTTGAAGATAAGGACTTACCTTAGTAAGCTTTTCTGCAAAAGAAAATCTTGATTCTGATTTACCGTACCTTGATTCCCTAAAGCTAGCATGCCCTTGGAGTCTTTGTCTTAGTCGGGTAAGTCTTGTTGAGTACCTTTGTACTCAGGGTTTGTTGAACCCCTTGTTGCAGGTGCGGTTCATGAACAAGTCTGTCTCGAGCCTTGTTGCATGACCGTCGTGGTTGAAGAAAGCGACGACGAGTAGACTGTGTGGCCTTTGGGCAGGGCATCTCGCTTGTGTGATGTAATAAAGTTACTACCAATACTTCTCTACTAGTGGTATGTAATAATGTTACATAAGGTTTGAGATTTGAAAACTGGTTTGTAACCTAAGTTATTGTAAGACTTCCGCTACTTTACTCTGTTGAATATTTTGAATAAACTGTTGTAATATTGCAATACTCCTGTGATTGGATCCTGTTCGGAGGAAAGCAGGCCTTTTAAGTTATGGTGAATATAAGTACGACTGTCAGAGGTCATTATGGCAATGACGTGTACTTGTGGGCCATCATAATTAGGAGGTTCTGTGACAATGTGGTATCTAGTTTCACTTGTTTTTAGCAAATGTTAATGCTAAGGATGGTATTAATAAAGGTATACACACAATAAAAGTATATTTCTATCTTGTATACCTTAGCATCACTTAGTAGTGATAACACTCCCATAGATTTCATATTTATGCATGTGTGCAAGTTTGAAACCAAACAATTCGAGCACACATGTAGGGAAAGTTATCACTACCAAGTCGGGTTTTATGGTGCTTACCCAAATCTTAACAAGTGGTCTTAAACTTGGATAAGTAACATAAAATCCAAACCAAATTAGCAATTTATACTTGAGTGAAGTCATAGCTTGGAATATGTTTAATTTTTATATCTTCGTAGAGTTGTCATCAATTACCAAAAATAAAGGATTGAAAGACCCTAGTTTGGTTTTGGTAATTGAGTGACAACTTAGGTGGACTAATATGTATTTATGTTGAGATATATAGATAATTAGTTTATAGGTACACTTGTGTGAGCACCATGAGCCATGATGGAGAAATGGCTTGAATTTGTTGCAATGCTCAACTAGTGTGACGAAGGAGCTCATTGCATATACACGGCTCAATTTCATGTCACCAGGAGCTCTGTTATTTGCTTTTTTTACATAGTTTCAGCGTGATAAGGGCTGAAATAGTGTCAGTGTGTAGTAGCCTAGTAGGTCCTAAACTTATTCTTTAATTTTAGTCACTGTATCACTATCATGGAAATGCCACGTCAGAGTATGCTGCTGCATGATCAGTTGAGCGATTCCCATGGACCATGGTTAAGCTCCTAACCATCAGCGTATCTCACCGAAATCTAAATTAACAAGACAAGGGGAATGTGTTAGGCCTTAGCTGGGGATAGATAGCGACACACCAAACTTCCTTGCACATGTCTGTCACCGTCGTCAGTAATCTAATTTGTTTGTTTGATCAATCAGAAATGAATTTGAAATTTCCTTCGTTATCCTTGAATCTTTGGGGACCAAGATAGCTCGGTGCTCTGTTCTTATGTCAGTATCGTCAGTACATGCTGCTGCAATGATACTAGTACCATACAATTGCAAAAAGGTGCTGTAGAATATTCCATACATCACCATTGTATGACGTTGTTGACACACAATGGTTCAAATAACTATTGCGATACAAAGCAAGAAGAAGTCCAGAAGGTTAACAAAGAAACATGTCAAAATATTGAAGCGCGATAAAAAACTATAAAGACTGAATGATCTGTGAAGAAACAGAGAAAAATCAACCCAGGCCTCGTTTAGATGCACTCAAAAAGTTGAAATTTTTTCACTCTCTCTCCATCACATCAATTTTTAGACCTATGTATGAAGTATTAAATGTAGATAAAAAAAATAACTAATTACACAGTGTAGTTAGAAATCACGAGATGAATCTTTTGAGCCTAGTTGGTCCACGATTGGACAATATTCGTCAAATAAGACGAAAATGGTACTATTCATCGGTTTGAAATTTTTTCAGCATCTAAACGAGGCCCCAGTGGAGTATTGCACAATGCACAGTGATTTGCTATAGTGGTCGTGGAAGCCGAGGAAAATAAGGACCGGATAATCCGGTGCTTTGACAGGAGAATTCACGGTTCACCGGAGTATTACACATACCTGACCTAAGCTGGCCGCGATCCGTGAGCCAATCATCAGATGATCTTGGTGCTTTGATTTTGTGAACAGTATAGCATTGGGCGGTTGAGCCGTGGAAGTAACCGACCATGGGAAGGTCCCATGCACCAACAGGAAAATCCGGTCTTGTCAAAAGAGTCGACGTCGTGCCGAAATCAATCAAGACAATAGACGACCAGAATTTATTTGCCCAATCTGGTGGCTGGCTGCCTGGCTCCCCTGATTCTTGCAAGGAACTAAGGGCCGGTTTAGTTGCCAAAAATTTAGCAAAATGACACTGTAGCAAATTTCGTTGTTATTTGATAATTAGTGTCTAATCATAGTCTAATTAGGCTTAAAAGATTCGTCTCATCCATTTCGTCTAAACTGTGTAATTAGTTTTATTTTTTATCTATATTTAATGCTTCATGTATACGTCAAAGATTCGATGTGACGGGAATGTTGAAAAATTTTGCAAAATTTTTTGCAACTAAACAAGGCCTACAGGAGAAGGCATCAAATGATTTGTAGTAGTTGCATGCCCTGATTAAAAGTAGACTGATGCGTGCACTTGACTAAACTACTGATGTATGACTCGCCATTCTAGTTTATCCGTACTTCTTTTTGGAAAACATTTTATTTCATTCACGCACTTTGGTACACACACCCTACGAATTGTATGGGTGTCCCGCACTTGTCTTTGCATACCAATGTACAGATAGAAAAAGGCAGTTGGTCCGCGAAAGAATGTGAAATCTATTTGGAGTTTTGGACTTTTTAGAGCTAAATATATAAGTTTATTTAGAGCTTGGAGAGAACAACCAACTCTGCTGTGCATGCAAAAGATCCGAGGACAGGTGGATGCAAAAGCGAAGCTCCGTCGATCGACACCCACTCAATTATTATGTTTTCAGACGTACTAATATTATTAGTACTTATATATACAAATTATTAAATGCCCAAAATCAATCGGGAGAACAACTCGCAATCTATGCAGACTGACAGATGACGACAGAGGCATTGTTGTTTCTACATTCTGCTTGTTAATTTTCAGGGACTGTTTTAGGCTTTCAGCTATAGCGACACTGCGATACCTTGGGTCTGCAACAGTGACACGGTATTGCCGTCAAAACAGTGACACGGTATGACCTTGTCAAACAATGCTTTCTGAACTCCGTTACTGTATCACAATGGAGTACTATCATGGAAATGTCACGTCAGAGCATGCTGGCAAATTGTTCCAATCAAATTCGTGCTATTCAGTCGGTCGGGCACTTAACTGGTCCGCGTATCAAAGCTCCGATTACTTTTCAAAATATTTCATCTTTCACTCATCACATCGAATCTTTGGACACATACATGAAGTATTAAATATAGATAAAAAATAACTAATTGCATAGTTTATCTGTAAATGTCAAGGCGAATCTTTTGAGCCTAGTTAGTCCATGATTGGACAAATTTTGCCAAATAACAACGAAAGTGCTACAAAAAATTTTCCCCCAAAAATTTCGGATCTGAACACAGCCTAAGTATCGATATGACTAGCGCCAGAGCGTAGGGACGCCCGTGGCTGTGAGCGAACGGCACGGATCTCAGCTTGATGTGGGGGCGCCACCACACAGGCATCACGTCGCCGTCAGCCCACTCGGAGCCACCACATCTGCGAGGGTCCGCGAGCTCCTTGGGTAGCGCTTCCTCGCCAAGCTCGAACTACCACGGCGAGATGGAAAGAAGGGAAGGGAGGGGAGGAAGAGGAGAGGAGAGGGCGAGGCGCGCCGTGCGAGAAAGGCGCGAGGTAGAAGCCGAAGCCCTGCGGCAGGTCGTTGTCTGCTAGCCACCGGCGCCATTACAACATATGCAACACCTGATCTACTTTTAAAACATTCAAATGAAACATTTGCAACATACGTGTAAAGACAGAAAAAAATACTTAAAACATGCATCTAAAACACTTGCAAAAACACTTGAAAAGTCATTACAAATCATGTGCAATATCCACATAAACACACTTGCAACATATGTGTGAAACATATATAATATCCAAATAAACACACTTGCAATGTAAGTCTGAAAAAACAGATAAAAAATTTAGAATAGACGCTTTCAACATACGTGTATAGTCATTACAACATATGCAACATCTCGATCTATTTTTGCAACATCTATATAAAACACTTGCATCATACATCTAAAACATTTGAAAAATACTCTTCCAACATGCGCTGGTCAGGGGGCGTCAACAGCCCAGCGTACACCCAAGCGCATATGCAGGCCTCACCTTCCTGCTGACGGGCGAGGTGGATGGGGGTGCAGGCACAGACCTCCCCTTCCACAACGGGCAGGGTGGATGGTGGCGTGGAGCAGCGCGGGATGGGGCGTGGGTGCGGCGCCGCCGCGCTAGAGAAGGCCACGACGGGCAGGTGCGCTGCCTGCGATGAACGGCCCCGCGTTGGAGAAGGCGAGCGGCGGTGTCTTTTTTTGGTGGAGAAACGGACTGAAGCAGCAAGGCGGAATGCGGGCGCACAGCGTCTGGACGGACAGACACCCGCATGACAACATTTCCGATTACATATGCGTGCAGCTATCACATCATCACTGTCAAATTGCAAATTTCTAGAACAAATTTTATTATGAAAAAGTGTTCTACTGTCACTAAATGGCTGCCATAAAAAGCTCCACGCAATCCATACGACACTGAGTATCTCTAAGAGATTAGCCAAATCATTTTCTAAAGGTAAATTTAGCTATTATTAAAGGAAAAACATCTCCAACAGACTCTGTAAATGACTCTCCAAATTTACTAGCTCTATCTCATCTCATTCGCTCTCTACTTTTGGATAGCCTATCTCATGTGTCTCAATTCAGATAGTCTATTGGAATTGGAGTAGTCTAGTTTTTTTTAAGTGAGATCCATTTTGAGAATAGCTAAATCATTAAATTTGGATAATCATTTTGGCTCTCTCTTGGAGAGGCTCTGAGAACATATGTTGAAATCTCTATCCATCAAGGGCCATAACTGCCGATGTTAAATTGAGTGTAAAATAAGATTACTTACTAGGGTCGAAAATGAGAATTGTGTTGAGTGCAAAGTTGACGCGAAAGACACAGCTCTAGAAAAAAGTGGTTGTTTGGATGCAGCCTCGCATGCAGCTCAGTAGCAAGGCAACAATCATGTCCACAGGCTCCGAGTAAAATGGACGCCTGGGATCAATTGCCTGGGCCAGGCAGCTTCTCAAACCACGAACCAAACAGCCCTAGGTGCATGAGGAAGTCGTGGACCCTGCATGACTGATCATGGACACACAAGCGCACGCACACATCAGGACAATTGACGTGTGATCTGGACATGTTGCATATTGACATAATGAAGATAATTCTAGAAATGTGTTGTACCTAAACAAACAGATCATGAGGATACTAAGTGAATTCCACGCGAGTAAAATCAGGAACACCTAGGACTATTTCACTTTAGAATTTGAATGTTGCATTGAGAGATATCGATTTCAATGTCACTATTATGTGAATGATATTTGAAAGATAAGTTAAAAATACAACTGATAAAAAACATATCAAATCATTAGCTACTTGGTCATTGTTATAGAATTCATTTATACATTCTTACTCTACTAAATTGGCGTTTGTACTCTCTCCTTTTTTTCCGTGCCATATTAGGTTTGTCTTAAATCAAACAATTCTAACTTTAACCATCAATTTCAAAAAATCAATGTAGTTTCACAACATGTGAACTACTATATATTATGAAAATATTTATCATAGTGAGGAATGGTTTTATCAACTGGCCACGACAGGCACTAAGACTGCCCACAACGTCGCTTTTTGCCGATGCTCAAACAAGAGAGAGAAGGCTGAAGCATCGGGTAGAAACGTTGTGAGAACCGATGCTGAAACCAAAAAGTTCTACCCAGGTCATGTTAGTTCCTCGATGTTGAGAAGATAAAAAAAAATTTTGCACTGGCCATTCGTTTGAACCAGTACACTCTTCCTCTTCCACACACTGAGCAGCACGTTGACAACTTTGAACATTTAGGTCCTATATACAGTAAAGCATCGGTGCTCACATTGTATCCATTTGTGGTTTCTAGCATCCATACGAGCTGGCATATGGAGATTATGTTTCAGCATCGGCAACGCTGTGGCCAGTCTAAAAGAGCACATACACTGGCTATCTTAACTCTTTGGTGCATTTGGAAGCAACGAAATGCAGTGGTGTTCAGAGATCCAAGAAGACCGGTGCAGGCGCTGTTCGTTGAAATCCAAGACACTTGCACTTTGTGGACACTTGCAGGAGGGAAGGTTATTGCCCAAACCGGTAGTTCATTAGTTAGTGAGTAATAAACCTTTATTAACTATCCTCCTAAGTGCTACTGTGTTAGGCTGCGCTTCTCGCGCATGTAATTGACGCTGCTATGCTTTTTCTTGCTTATCAATATATGCCGGATAACTGGATCTTTAAAAAAAATCATAGTGAATCTAAAAACATAAATCTTTTTTTTGTTAACCATACAAATTTTTAGAAATTGACGCTCCTGGGGCCAACCATGGCGTGTGGCGGGTAGGAACGACGC
Source organism: Saccharum spontaneum (assembly GCA_022457205.1). Classification (NCBI taxonomy): domain Eukaryota; kingdom Viridiplantae; phylum Streptophyta; class Magnoliopsida; order Poales; family Poaceae; genus Saccharum; species Saccharum spontaneum. Next base: position 37,898,852 of record CM039606.1, on the reverse strand, counting down.
GTGGCTGCTCGTCGAATCGAATGGGACCCATGAGAGTTAATGTTTACTAGAACATTTGGTGCCCTTCGGGCGCCCTACAGTGACTTGAGAACAAAATCTATTTATGTGTAATGGCTCCATAAATTGATGTGGTAACGCTAAAATTTTAAGCACGTACATTGATTGCACCATCACCATAGCGCAGTACCCAATATCCAACATACCACACCAATAGATACATAAATAACACATTATGAACCACATATAGCATGGTTTGTATGACCACCCCAACCTATGGTTATATTCAGCCTCACATTAGTTCGTCATCAGAATTCATGACTATAAACAAATTAGCAGGTAGCTTAGAAGTCTGATCCAAATGCACATAGAGATCATTAGAGTAAGTTCATAATGCTCGAGAAAAAAAGAATACAAAACTATGCAGCCTGCAGGTATAAGGTTCTCAAAACGCAACCGTCATAGTGGCGAGTTCCCTAGACGTCGAACGCCAGACATCAATCAGAGTACATAATTTGTGGAGAATTACATAATTGGAAACCTTTGATCTAGTTGATTAATTCAAAATTATGTACACCTCTGTGAAAGCACATGGAGATTGTTGGAATCGAAAGATAGATCCTAGAAGAAATCCTATCATACATTTATCATTTTTTCTAGTTTCTAAGGTAAGTTCAACACCACATTGTTCATCCAGATAAAGTCAAACACGCAACTTTTTTAGGAAGAGATGAAGGCTACATTTATTAGATCTTCAAATTACATGATATACAGTGAGCCTCTACTTCAAGCTTTCAAATTATTGTTGGATCGTGTTACTCATGCTATTCAATCTAAAAGGATTAATTGTAAGTGTACCAATCATTAAGAGTAGTGAAGGGGCACTACCTATGAAGGTACAGCTAAAAAAACCCCTTGGAAGCAATGGTGTAGAAGACATTATCAAGAGAATCCTTTGTGGAGGTTACACTTGTAGGTGAAAGTGGTTGGAGTATTTAGCAACTCACAATAGCAGAGCCTCATATCTCAAGGGAAGGCAGCAATGTCAGTGTACCTGACAAGGTTAATTAAGCAGTATCATAGGAGAAGAGCATGCCCTATAAATAGAAATAAAAGAAGACACATTCAAGTCTGAATGAACAACTGAGCCATGCATTGTGGTAATAACACTGTTGCTTAAGCACATGTGAGTAACCGATACTAACTGACACCATTTAGGAAGAGAAGACCAAAGATAACTCATTGGAAGTAAAAAATGCTTCAGATTAGTCAACAGGTTTCACTTTGCCTTAACCACAAAAACTGTATCCTACACTGTAATTCTATTTGAGCGAAAAATGTTAAGGAAAATAACATATACATGAACCACAAGGGCATTGGTAAACGTATGATTCTTCAAATAAAAAATAGAATAGTTATGCATTAGCATAAATCACGAGAGAAATTACGAACTAATCTATTACCAGCTTCTACGACGAGTACAAGCAAATACCATTTAGCTACATTTCAGTAGCATAGCCTAACCATGACTGGATATTGTATACAAGGGAATAAAAATTCAACAGCTAATCTATTCAGCAGTTTATGGTTGAATAAACAGAGCAATGCAAGAGTGCATAAACTAAAAAAATGCATAGATCTGAGGTTAAAAAGCATGCGCGACAACCTGTAAATTTGAATGAAAGAACAGCTGTAGAGTAACACACCTGTAGAGAAAATAAAACAATTTCTCATAAGCTACTATTACTCTAGCTAGGACACCTGATTTTACATTTAAGACCTTATATGGTATAAAAGTAACCATCGTCACGTCTCAGTACATAATCTAACTGCGTGACTGGGCATAGACCTATACAAATTAATAGTTTTGACCAAACAGATAATTATGGGAGGACCTCTTCCCTGAGGAGCTAAAAGAATACTATATAGTTTTCCTAATTTATAATACGAATTATTGACATAAAAATTCCAATTCTAGAGAACTCACTTCTATCAGGCAAATCCAATGGCGGACTGGGGCAGGGAAACACATTGGCAGACTTGCCACCTTGAAGAGAGATCCCCAATCTGAGATCTGAAATATGCAAAAAAAAAATGTTAGAACAAATGAAAACATATATTGCAGTGTGAATGTTGAAGTAGAGCCCAATTGCTTCAGTGCCCAAGCAACAACAATGGACATCATAACCAAACCCTTCAGTTTATCTGGTGGTCCAATTGAGCAATCTCCTATGTATGAAACAGATGCACGGGTCAAGCCTTCAGATGCCTCTACTGAACTTTGTTTGTGCCGATGATTTCAGTCTCATTTGAACGCAGTGCAGCAGAGCATGTGAACAGGGATCGTTAGGAACAATGCAACAAAATGTGATGGATGATGATTTTACAAATATTTTTTTACTCGTCTCAAATATAGCAAAGCATTGCGGCACCACAAGTATGACCTGCACAAACGCAGTTCCTCCTCAGTAAAGCACTGGAGTCCTGGACGGGTAAGCAGAATTAGAATTTTGGAATAGTGAACACTAAGCTACCCAGCTTTATAGAGTTGGATGAGCGAAGTCAGAACGTTTCAAAAATAGAGAAGTCAGAAATCCAAAAGAAATTGCTCGCGAGGTTCGTGCTCCCTGCCATTCCACAACATTGAATTTAAGCAGGTCACAGAGAATTGCTATTCATCAACAGAAAAAAGCATAATATCTAATTTCCTAGAAAAAACATAGATAGTTCATATTCTTGAGTTGACATGTAAAATAGTGCAAAAGGCATAGATGAGCAAAACATAAGGATCACAAAGGTACTTTTAGGGAGTGATAAGACCAAAAGTATAGTAACTTTAACTAAAGAATTCATCTACTGACAAATTTATTCAACAATTTAGATACATTTTTACAACAAAAAAGACCAAAGATAAAACCTATTATCCAGTATGCATATAATAAATTTATGGCACATCTAAATCAATAGTCTTGTAGCCTCCTGTAGTGCCATCGTGGTCAGGAAAAATCAAATCATGAGCATCATCATCTAGTGGCAGGTTGGGGCATGTTAATACACGGCCATACTTTCCACCATGAGAAGAAATTGCTAGTTATGTCAATAAGCCTGAGATATGAAACATGCAAAACATCTGTTAACCAACACTTCATTGTGAATACTGAAATTATGCCACTGCAAAATAACAAAAGGTGAAAGAACCATCTGCTCCATTTACTTCAGTACTCTATGGCTTATACGTAATCAGCATGGCGATCAAACATTGAAATTGATGGTATCTATCTCTAAAGATCATGATAAGGCTGGACAGGAACTTCTGGTATTGAATTTACATATCGAGGCCAAAGAATTAACGTACTCATGCTTTCTGAAAACAAGCACAGTTGGAGTACCTGGAACAGGCCCAACCGTGAGCGATGGAGAACAATGACGCATTGTCTCTTTGGGTGAGGATCAGTCAACTCCTTGAGACGCACTTGCTTGGTACCAGGCAAGAATTCACACTGCTGATTACAGAGACAGAAACATAAGCAGGAGCTAATCCAGTATATATATCAAATAGCTAGCTAGAAAATAGAAACACAGGTCGATGGACAGGAAATACAACAGAGTAAATTACTGACACCACACTGTAGTTTAACAAACTGATAGGCCAACCACTCCAAAGTTATAAAGAAATGTCAGAACAAAACTGTAAAGAAGGGCAGAGCACAGGCATGATCTTCATTTCAGCAGGAGCATCCCTATACAACAAAAATCCTAGTTGGTTGCATACACTTGTTTGCAAGTAAATCAGATCAGAATATAAATCCTCCAGGACCTTTAGACGCAGGCGTTTGCTGGAAGCTTTAGACTGGGGCGTTTGCAACTTGCAGCAGTCATTTCTAATCTACAACTTACAATAGTTATTTCACAATATATTTAAGTAATGGATTGACCCAGCTATAGCAGTTGACGTGGAAGTAGGCAGCGTGAGAGCATCTCACCTCTGGCGGATCCGATGGTGCCAGCTGACGAAGATCAAGGAGGACGCTGGCGAGCCCGTGTAACAAGGCCGCCTGCCCGCCAGTGGATCTGGTCTACCCTCGCACCCATGGATCCAGTAGCCTGCGTGCCACTCGAGGTCGGAGGTCCCCACTGCAGTAGATTTGAAGGAGGTGCCAGAGATCTGAAGAAAAGCAAGCCACCGGTTCTCATCGCGAGTGGAGAGTTCAACTGCCTGCTTGTGCGGGGCGCCGGGATCCTAGCGAGCTGATGGCACCTCCAACCCATGGATCCACGGAGTTTCATGCTCCCTACGCGCTCGACCTCACCGCCACCACCCGAGCCGCTTCCCTCGCTCCCAGCAATGGAGAGAGATGGGATGTAAATAGAGAGAGGGGGAAAAGAAGACAGGAGGGACAGGGCGGCAGAGGGGAGATAAAGCCGCGGTAGCCTGGCGGAAGAACACCCATGGCTGTGGTCCGTGGAGGAGGTGGACGAGCACAACGGCGAGCCGGGAGGTGCGTGTGGCGAGCTACATCGGCTCCACACCATGGGTCCATTCTCTGGATTCAGTCACCATATCATGGAAACAACACATCAGAGTATGCTGCTGCAATCAAAGTTTGTTTAAAAAAAAAGAAGAAAAAAAGAGTATGCTCCTGCATGATCAGTCGGCCGACTACGGACCAACTGGCGTACGCATGTGCGGTTCAGATCACCTTATTGCATGAATTTTGTAAGAATAATGTTGTGATATTACTTGATATCACACCAAATTATTAGGCAGAGGGCAGAAATCTCCGAGCGATTCCCATGGATCATGGTCATGCTCTTAAGCATCAGGGCATCTCGCCGAAATGTGAATTAACGAGACGAGGGGAATGTGTTGGGCCTTAGCCGGGAATAGATAGCGACACACCAAACTTCCTTGCACATGTCTGTCACTGTCGTCATCAGAAATCTAATTTGTTTGTTTGATCAATTGAAAATGAATAGGAATCCTCCTGCGTTATCTTCTTATTTTTGAAATTTCCTGCGTCATCTTTGAATCTTTGGTGACCACTGTTCGCTTGAGTTTATCAGCCAAAATTAGTTAGTCATAGAATAATATTTTTCTTTTATAACAAATCAGCATTAGTATGAGCTAAAAAAAATAGCCAGTCGAACAGAGCCCAAGATAGCTCGGTGCTCTGGTCTTATGTGGTCAGTACATGCTGCTGCGAACCTGCGACGATGGGATACAATTGCCTAAAGGTGCTGCAGAATATTGCATGCGTCACCTTTAGTTGTATGACGACGTTTACACTCACAGTAGCCCAAATCAGTATTGCGGTACAAAGCAAGATGGCACGAGGATTTAATAGATTTTAAAATTCAAAATTTTTAGAGTTCCTAAACAACCTTAAATGTTTATGCGTGTTGAGCGTCTGCGTCTGTACTTGTGTAATTCGAAAAATCCAAAATTGTAGTGGGCGACTTGATTTACATGTTTATTGTTGATAAAATGATAAGTTTTGTCTTTGAAGTTTTTTACTGTCTCGATTTTTTTAAAAAATCACATATTTTGATATTCAAATTTTTTGAAACAAACAATTTTGGATGGAGACATAGCCCATATCAAAATTGTAGAGCTCGATGAGACCTAAAACTTTGTAGTTGAAACTTTTTTCATTTGAAATCATTTAGGAGCTCAAATATTTAATATAAGATTACAAAATGTTGATTAAAAAAGATAGCTATCTAGATATACTTAAAAAAAGTGTGTAGTCTAGTGGTAGAGAAGTGTTATTTATGTGTTAAAGGTTTTATGTCTGAACCCCAAATACATAACTTATTTTTGGTCTTTTTAGTTTCCTAAAAACTATTAACGAAGACGGGAAACTATTAACAGATGTGTGAGAGAAAATGCCATTAATAGAGGTGGCCTTCTTAAGATATCAGCCTTCGTTAAACAATTTACGAAGGTGAACATGTAAACTGCCTCTGTAAGTGATGATTGGTCAAAGACAGACGACTTGCCCACCTCTAAAACAAGGGACTTACTAGCATCCAGACGTACGTTCGGTGCAGATGAGCTCGTTCGGATGCCCCGCGCATGCTGCTGCCCCAACCCGCCCGCCCGCATCTGTTGCTGCACCGTATCGTTGCTGCACGCGCACATCCGTCCCCCGTCTGCCTCGCCCTGCTGAAAGGTCTAGATGGCTAGAGGGGGGGTGAATAGCCTTTTAAAAACTTTCTACAAAGACAAGCTAAACAAGTTTATCAATATAACAAATAGCAAGATGCGAGTTTTGCTTAGCCTACGGGGTGTTTGCAAGCCACCTATCCAATTCACAATTCTAGTATATTGGCACTCAACCGCACAAGTTAAACGGAGAAGGTAACTACAACTACAACTAGCAAGCTACACAAAAAGAGCTACTCTACCAAAGCAAACTAGCTAGCAAAGATAACTAAGAAAGTAATACAAGTGAGAGTTAGGAGGGCATCACCGAGGGGCGAAGTATTGAGCCAACCAATATGATTAACAATGAATACCAAGATAACCGAACACCGGGATCAATCAATAACAATATGAAAGTGATGACACGAAGATTTATCCCGAGGTTCACGTGCTTGCCGGCACGCTAGTCCCCGTTGTGTCCCTCTTCACCACGTGGTTCGGTGGCTAATCGGTCTCACACCGAGCCTCTCAAAAGGCACCACAAGAACCTACCAAATGGCAAAAAGGTTGCAATGACACGAGCAATCCACTAATGTTGCCTTTGACGCTCCGCCGAGGTAGGCACAAACCCCTTACAATCACCGGAGGTGGCCAAGAACAAACACCAACTCTTGCCAATGCCTCCAAGCTGCTCCAAACCGTCTAGGTGGCGGCAACCACCAAGAGAAACAAGAATCCCGCAGCAAATCAACCACCAAGTGCCAACTAGATGCTATCTCACGATGCAAATGCACTTGGATCACTCAATCTCACTTCGAATATGCAAAGAAGCAAGAGAGATGAGTGGGAGGGGAGTTGCTTAGCTCAAAGTGCTCACAAGTATGTCAAATGTCCAAGAGAGAGAGCCTTGAGCCGGCCAACTAGTATATATAGACGTACCCCTTCGAATATAGCCGTTAGAAACTGAAACCAGCAGCAGTCGCGCTCACCGGACGCGCTGGTCCAACTGACCGGACGCGCCGGTGCCGCAACGGCTAAATTTCGAAACACTGACCGGACGCGCCGGTCGTAACGACCGGACGCGCTGGTCACCACCGGACGCGCCGGTCCCGTGACTCACCGGACGCGCCGGTGAACTCTGAGTCGCGCAAAACAAACCAACGACCGGACGCGCTGGTAAACCGACCGGACGCCACAGTGCCCGCGTCCGGTGGGAGTCCAGTAAGCTCCCTGGACGACCGGACGCGTCCGGTGGCCTGTGACCGGACGCGCCACGCGTCCGAAGAAACAACCGAAAAACCGCGCAGTCACTGGACACTGACCGGACGCGCCGGTCGCACAGTGACCGCGTCCGGTGCAGCGTCCGGTGCCACTGTGACCTCCGTTCGCTTCCGTTCGATTTCCGACTTCCGGCGTAGTGGAAAATAGGCATTTCATTTCCCCGAAATCGCCTGAATCCCGCGCTCGCACGCTCGGCGGGAGGGAGAGAGGACCCCCAAACCCTCTCTACCGCTCAAACTCCAACGCCGTCACAAACGTGCTAACACCACCAAGTGATCATGTCATGTGCGAATGTGTTAGCATTTTCACAATCATTTTTCGAGGCGTTATTAGTTCTATCCAAATGCATATGATCATGAAATGCACATCTAGGGGCACTTAGGAGTTCAATAGCCGCGTCATTCCCCTCTTTATAGTACGGCTATCTATCCTATAATGTAACCACACCCACTAGGTGTCTTGGTTACTAAAACACAACCCTTAAGCATATACCTTTGCCTTGATCGCGTAGGGTTGCGTCCAAATCCAAGTGTGGCCATCATGATCACCATGTCCATCTTGCCACCAACCTTGGAATGTACTAATCCTCATATGCTACATACAACTTAGGCATAGGATTAGTACTTAGGCATTGTCACTAATTACCAACACCAAACATAGGACTTTCACCTGCCCCGCACGCGTACCCTGCCCACGTCTGCCTCGCCCAACCCTGGACACGCACCCGCCAGTCCTTTCCCAGACCCCTCCTCTCTCCGCGCAGGCGGGACACAGGAGATGAGAACAAGCACACCCCTTCTGCAGGACTCCACACGCGTCGTGCGCCCCATTTGCCGCCGTGCCCCTTTCCCCAGCGTCCGGGTCATGCCCCCATGACTCTGAACATACATCTGAAAAACGAAACACTTGCAACATGAAAACACTTAAATGCAATATAAGTCTGAAGCAGATGAAATATTTAGAACATACACTTACAACATATGTGAAACATATGCAACATCCAGATAGAACAATTGCAACATAAGAATAAAACAGCTGAAACATTTAGAACATACTCTTGCAACATATGCAACATCCAGATCAAAACGCTTACAACATACGTCTGAAACGCATGAAACACTTTGAACAAACGTTTGCAACATGCCTCTGAAACTCTTGCAGCATATGCAAGATTCCAATCTACTTTTGCAACATCTATATGAAACACTTGCAACATACCTCTGAAACACTTGAAACATACGTTTGCATATGCGCTTTCAGCGCAACATCTCCTTGCTGCTTGGGAATTGAGGTCGTCGACGTGTGGAGTCCACCGGTGTAGAGCTCGTCGGTGGCGCGAAGCTCACTGCTCTGGTGGAGAAGGCCGCGGCAGGTCCCGTGGAGAAGGCTGCCGTGGTCCGTGCATTGGAGAAACCCCCGGCAGGTGGGAGGCATGGTGAAGAGGGAAGAAGACAGGCTGCCGTGCTCTAGTGCGGAGGAGATGTCAGCCTGCGGAGCGGAGGCGCGATAGAGAGGAAGGTGCGGTAGAGAGAGGAAGCGTGGTGGAGAGTGCCGTTGCCGAGGTGGCGCAGCGGAGCGCAGTCGCGGAGAGTTGTCGTGGCCCTACAGTGAGGTGAGTTTTTTTAGAATGATGGGGCAAGTGGATTAGCAGATAAAATATAGTTGTTGGACTGCATCACGGCCCATCATCCGTACCGTCGGGGTGGATGGACGTCCTATAGCTAGGTCTTGTTTAGTTCCCAAAATATTTTACAAAATATAATTGTAGCGCTACTGTAGCACTTTCATTGTTATTTGGCAATTATTGTCCGATCATAGCCTAATTAGGCTTAAAAGATTCGTCTCGTAATTTACAACTAAACTGTGTAATTAGTTTTATTTTTTATCTATATTTAATGTTTCATGCATGTGTCCAAAGATTCGATGTGACGAGAATCTGAAATATTTTGCAAAATATTTTGGGAACTAAAACAAGGGCCTAGCTAAAATAAAAAAAGGGTCCGTCTCCGACCATACTCTCTGTAGCGCGTTTATGTCACTTTCTACTTTCTAAGAAATAGTTGATACAAATATTACATATCAAAATTACAGGCATTAATATTAATTTCTTATCGATCAATCGATCCCTAGCTGGCTAGCTACAACCATGTGTTGAGATTGCGACCTGATGTCGTGACCTGGAAATCTCCCAATTTGCAAGATACCATGAATTGTTTAGAGCAATTGGAATGAAGAAGCTTCGTTTGAAAAAGAAAAGAATGGGAAATAGAAAATGCAAGATATGCGATGGAGAAGAGACAAAGAGGAATATGACTTTTATCCTTTGTTTTGTTTGCTACTTCTTGTTAATGCTTCCACCAGTATCGATAACAGGATGCATTCAAAACGCCGTGATGTTCTCCGCAAACTAAGGGCGCTCACTTGGCTTCTTTATGAAGAAATCCATGGCAATAATACCAAATCACTCGGCTTGGAATTTAATATTCAATGACTTTTTAAAGTTCAAACATAAACTTATCTTACATCCACAGGGTAGGAGATACAAATTGATTGTATAAATCACCATATTATGTTTTTACTATATAAATTATAGCACTCTTTGGTCGTTCCCATACAGTAGAAATTTAGCACGTAAGTAGCAGAAATTCAGCACATAAGTCGTATGGCCAAGAACAGTATACTCCACGTACAACCAATCATTTTACGGCTTGTTTAGATTGCAAATTTTTACAACTCTGGCTACTGTAGCACTTTTGTTTGTATTTGGTAATTATTGTCCAATCGTGGATTAACTAGGCTTAAAAGATTCGTCTCGTGATTTACTACCAAACTGTACAATTAATTATTTTTTTTACTAACATTTACTGCTCCATACATATATCTAAAGATTTGATGTGATGGAGAGAGTGAAAAAATTTAAAATCTAAACGAGGCCTTAAATAAGGTGGCATACATGAGAACAAGCCCTTGTTTAGTTCCCGAAATATTTTGGGAAACGTAAATGTAGCGATACTGTAGCACTTTCGTTGTTATTTGACAATTATTGTCCGATCATGGCCTAACTAGGTTTAAAAGATTCGTCTCGTCTATTTCGTCTAAACTGTGTAATTAGTTTTATTTTTTATCTATATTTAATACTTTATGCATGTGTCTAAATATTTAATGTGACAGAAATCTAAAGTATTTTGGGAAATATTTTAGGAACTAACGCAGCGTTTGGTTGCCAAAAATTTTGTAAAAGAACAGTAGATTCTCCGTCACATCAAATCTTTGATACATGCATGAAGTATTAAATATAAATAAAAAATAAAACTAATTACACAGTTTAGACGAAATGGACGAGACGAATCTTTTAAGCCTAATTAGACTATGATTAGACACTAATTACCAAATAATAATAAAAGTGCTACAGTTATATTTTGCCAAAAATTTTGGCAACTAAACAAGCCCTAAAAAAGGGCCAATTTTCAGCATACAGAACACAGTGACAACTCAGGGCCCAGCGAGGTTGCGTGCCCCAGTCGGTCACCTTGTTATTACGTACGGGCATACTACAAGGGGCTGGTTTAGTTACGAATTTTTTTGCAAAATGACACTGTAGCACTTTTTGTTGTTATTTGACAAATATTGTTCAATCATGGTCTAATTAGACTTAAAAGATTCATCTCGTCCATTTCGTCTAAACTGTGTAATTAGTCTTATTTTTTATCTATATTCAATGCTTCGTGTATTTGTCCAAAGATTCGATGCGATGGGAAATCTGAAAAGTTTTACAAAATTTTCTGAGAATTAAGGCATTGTTTAGTTCGTGAAATATTTTGGGAAATGTAACTGTAGCGCTACTGTAGCACTTTCGTTGTTATTTGACAATTATTGTCCGATCATGGCCTAACTAGGCTTAAAAGATTCGTCTCGTCTATTTCGTCTAAACTGTGTAATTAGTTTTATTTTTTTATCTATATTTAATACTTTATGCATGTGTCTAAAGATTCGATGTGATAGAAATCTGAAATATTTTAGAAAATATTTTAGGAACTAAACAAGGGCTAAACAGGGCCAAGGCTACAAGGAAATCGCTCTCCAGAGTTGCCGTGTCTAGCCTGTGTTCTTTTTTATCCACGAGCTTGTTTAGTTCCAAGAAGCAAACCTAAAAAAAGTGTTACAGTACCTGTCACATCGAATCTTATAGCATATGTATGAAATACTAAATATAGATGAAAGAAAAAACTAATTACATAATTTAGTTGTAAATCACGTAACAAATCTTTTAAATATAATTAGTCCATGATTAAATATAAATTACCAAATAAAATAAAAAATACTACAGTAGCCGAACCTAAACTTTTTCAGCAACTAAACGAGCCCATACGGCAGGCCGAGTCATACGGTGAAGCAAAGCGACTACTACAGCACAGCCCCGTGACGGTGCGGCGTTGCATCGCATGCCATGCCACTCACTGCCCGTGGCGGCGGTTGCAGGCAGAACGCACGTACGGAGTACTACAAAGGACAGTGGATAGCTGCAGAAACCAGAATGCTGTCTGCTGGTTGCTCATATGCACCCTAAAAGTTAGGCCTTATTTAGATGGCAAACTTTGGAGGCAAAGTTTGCATAGTAAATGTCCCGTCACACTGTAGCAATTTTGTTTTTATTTGATAATAATTGTCCAAATATTGATTAATTAGACTTAAAATGTTCGTCTCGCAAAGTACAACAAAACTGTGTAATTAGTTTTTGATTTCATCTATATTTAGTACTTCATATATATGCCGGCATTTTGATGTGACGGGGAATAGGAATTCTGCATAGTGAATTTGGGAGGCAAACTTTGGAATCTAAACGAGGCCTTAGAATTTTTTTACTCTTTTCATCACATCAATCTTCGGATCCATACATAAAGTAGTAAATATAGGTAAAAAAATAACTAATTACATAGTTTAGTTGAAAATCACGAGATGAATCTTTTAAATCTAGTTGATCCACGATTAGACAATATTTACCAAATAAGACGAAAGTGGTACTATTCGTCGGGTTTATTTTTTTCAGTCTAAACGAGGCCTTAGTAGCTCAGCTGAAGTAGCTTTTATTAGTTTTGACTTGAAAAGCAACTTTACTGATAAAACTGAAGGGGTTCTGGTGAGTCATTTCTAAAATAGCTTTTCTTAGGGCGTGTTCAGATCCTAAAATTTTGGTGTAAAATTCTGGTAGCATTTTCGTTGTTATTTGGTAAAATTTATCCAACCATAGACTAATTAGGTTCAAAAGATTCATCTCGACATTTACAGAAAAACTGTGCAATTAGTTATTTTTTTACCTACATTTAATGCTCCATGCATATGTCCAAAGATTCGATGTGACGGGTGTTGTGCAATTTTTTTTTGGTCTTTTGGGATCTAAACATGGTCTTAGTACAAAAATACTGAAGTGTCCATGATACCCTGCCTTTTTAATTTTCCTTTTGTTTTTCTCTTTTTCCCTTCTCTTTTACCTTCCCCTATCCACTCACGTGGTCCCCATTGCACGCGTGCACCACACCGCATCCTCCTCTGTAACCGCGACTCACCCCAACCCTGGTCTTTGTCCACAGTGCTGGCCTTTGCTCCTGTCTCGGCGACCCGTACCCTTGTCCCCGCCGCTCTCGTACTTGGTGACCCGCTCCCACACCGGCTTTCGCTCCCATGCGGAGATCCACCACCACGCCGGCCTCCGCTCCCGCGCCAACCGCCACTCCCATGCCAGGCTCCGCCACCACGATGGCTTCACTTCCACACCAGCTAGCGTCTGCCACTACGCCGGGCTCTGCTCTAGCGCCTGTGTCCACCCCCGCGTCAGCCTAGAGGGCAACTTCGCCCATGGCAATGCTAGGACCCACCCTGTAAGAAGTCGGATGAACCTACTTTCTTTAGCTTCACCATCTACTTTTTGGTTTTTGCACGTGAGAGCACATCTTCCGGAGATTGTGAGCTGAAGTTGGTTCCTTATGAACCGTTTGGTAGAGAAGTGGCAAAACAGCTTTACGAAGTTGTGCCAAAATCTCTATCAAATAGGCCCTCAGCACACTGTTTAACTTCTCCATCTAGCTCTACGACTGTATCCAGGGAGTTTGGATGTCAATGGCGTTGAATTTTAATTTGGACCACTCTAATTTTCAAAGTTTTGCATTGTACTAAGGTTCTTAGTGACGGTTACAAAGCAATTGTAATAATTAGGAGAAATAGTTCTCTTTAAAATAAAAGATTATAACGTAGGTTACATTAATGTTTGGTACGTTCATGTGGACTGCTATGCAGTTTTAGTAACATGCAAACCATCCACATCATCCTCCACTATCTATAATTATTATTTTAAATCTATAAAAAATACAAGGCATCCAACAAAGCTATTTGTTTATGCTTTTCCATCATCTTATAATTTGATCTAATATTCTATTAGTTGCATGTATTGGTTTTTTCTATTACCTTGCCTTTTATCAGAACTGATGAAAGAACACATGTATGTCAAACTCATATATGCAACACTTTTATTTCTTAAGAAAGTCTCGCAGCAATATGTGGGGTATCGTTCTACTCCCTCAATTCCAAATTATAAGATGTCTAGGCTTTTCTAGATACGTAGCTTTTGTTATGCATTTAGATATACAAATATGTCTGATACATAATAAAACAATATATCTGAAAATTCAAAATGTCTTATAAGTTGGAATAGAGGGAGTAGTATTTATAGGTGCTTATTACATCAATTACTTGTGTAAATAGTTTTTCACATGTGCTTTCTTAATGTGGTACCTCTACAAATGCGCATGCTTTTTCTAAGGGCCTATTTGGATCAACTAAAACTAATAAAAGATTGCTACTAAAAGTTATAGCTCATCCAAACAGAGGTAATAAGCTTATTGAATAACTAATAAAAGGACAATAATCCATTAGGTGGCTCCAACCTAGTTTGTAGCAGCAAACAGAGACATTTACATCAATATATATCAACAATCCACCTGTCTATAAGTTGAGTGATCCAAATAGCCCTAGCTTTTTATTAACCAGCTTTTACTTTTTTATTAGCTATAGCTTTTTATTAGTTTTAGCTAATCCAAAAGATTTTATTAGTTTTAGCTAATCCAAACAAGCCCTAAATCACTGCCTACAACACGGTAATACACCACAAGCATTTTTGACATAAGGAACTGCCTATGGTACAAAATTTCTCTCAAATTATGCCTGAGTCTGGTAAATCTTGCAACAAATCTTCGATTCAACACTTCACTTCCAACGCTGTTGTGCTCAAAGGATGCCAGAGTGGTTTTCGTCACCATTGTCCGGTGATATTGTTTACCATGTTTCAAATGGAGCATTGCAGAGACCTTCTCGCACTTTATTTTAAATTTATCAGATAAACAAATTTTGAATTCGTAGACCCTACTTAAATGTCTTATTAAGCTCTTCTCTGTGTAGTTTTTAGGAGTTTTAAAATTTTATGCCTAGTGTTGTGGATACTTTTTCCTGTAAGATTTCATTCCCCTAATATATGTACTCTGGTTTTTATGGTGTACTACTACATATGACCTTATAAGAAAACGCTTTCGGCAATTGTCGTGGCCCTGTTGCAAGACGGGCCTGTTCGGATGGAAGCATGACGAAGTTGCTTGGAAGAAAATGAAAATGTTGCCTGGAAGTTGCCTGAAAAGTAAGTGATATTTGACTGGCCAGGCAAGTCTAAAAAATATTGTTTGGTTAGAGATATGTACCTAAGAATATTGTGAGAGGATATGCATAACATGGATGTGTATTAAAATATCTATGATGTGAGATTAGCATATACTTATATAGCTTAGACTAATAAACTAGATGATTTAGATTAATATTATTTTTTGATTAACTAAAAATAATTTAATAAAAAGTTAACTACACTTAGTAACTTAATTATACTTTACACGCTAATATTGTATGTTTATAATAACAAAGTCTCGTATATTCAATAATAGACTAATAGTAACAGATTATTTTTTTCAGATAAAAATATTGAAAAAAATTGTGTTCCATTAAATGGCTAATCACAGTCATTGGTCCAGGCAACCTCTGATGCAGCCAGGCGCTCAATTTTGCTTGCCTCTCTGTACACACACTTGCCTCGCTCAGGAATCTCATCAGGGCTCAATCCAAACGAAGCACAGGCAAGGTCCAGGCAGGGTTTGGACCCAGGCAAACACGCTCCAGGGTTTCGTCCAAAGTCCAAACGAGCCCGTCGACATGCGGTCCCCGGCCCCTTTCAAGTTTGAGGAGCTCCGAGCTCCCGACTATATAAGCAGCTTCCGGCCGTCGCCTCCGCTGCCTTCCCAATCATCACCACCGTGCTCCTGAATCATCTCCCTAAAACCTCTCTGTTCCTCTCTCTCTCCACACAGAATTCGTGGTCGTGGGTCGTTGGCTACCGCGTCGCATCAAAGGAGAAGAGAGGCGGAGGAGGGCACCCAAGCCAATGGCGAAGGGCGGGCTGGGCAAGCTGCGGTGCATGATCAGGAGGTGGCACTCGTCCAGCCGCATCGCCCGCACGCCACCGGCCAGCGACGACGACGGCGCCACCATCGTCTCCAGCGTCGACGCGCGCGGCGGCGGCGCGTCGTCGTTCCACGGCGCGGACGAGGTGCCCAAGGGCCTGCACCCGGTGTACGTCGGCAAGTCGCGGCGCCGGTACCTCATCGCCCAGGAGCTCGTGGGCCACCCGCTGTTCCAGACCCTCGTCGACCGCACCGGCGGCGCCACCGGGGGAGCAGCGGCGGGTACCGCTACCGTCGTCGGCTGCGAGGTGGTGCTGTTCGAGCACCTGCTGTGGATGCTGGAGAACGCGGACCCGCAGCCGGAGTCCCTCGACGAGCTCGTCGACTACTACGCGTGCTGACCGCACGCACAGAGCCCCCGGCTCGCCGGAGTTTGAAGAAGCTCATAGCTGCGGTAAACCCAATCATTCCGTGCGTCTTGCTAGGGGTATGTAGAAATCTTGGTACTACCGAATGTTGCGTTGCTTCTCGCGTAGCTCTCGGCGTCGGTGCTCATCCAAGAGGCGCACTCACTGCCGATTTACTTCCACCGCTGTCAATTTGATTGTTTTTGCTGTAGTTACCATATATGCAGCCCAAGACCGCTGCCGCTCTTTCGATTGGATTCCATTCCATTTTCTCTAATTTCCTCGGTTGTGTAATAGACATTTCCAATTTTTTTTCATTCCATTTTTCTCTAATTTTCCTCGACCGTGTAATAGACATTTCCATTTAAATTTCCTTTCCTCAGTGTCCACAGATGTACATTTCAATGCAAAAAGCTTATATTAATTGATTGCTTTAATAGAGAGTTGGGGAGACGTTTTTTTCTTGCAGTCCGTTCATTTTTTTTTCAGTTCTGAGATGGAGAATTCAGAATTACAAAGGAATTGGTTGGAATCATCGAAAGCGAAAAGTCCCTCTCATTCCAACAGCCTGGTCTCTGTCTTCCAACGGAGACAAGAGAGAGAGGAGTCGCTGTGTGTCTGCTAGCATATCATCTCCCGCGGGCGAACGAACAGCTGTGTGCCAAAACAAACAAACTCCATCTGCCGTGACAGGGACAGGTGTTTCCACTCCACGGCAAAATACGAGACGAGGCCGCACGTTTGGGTACCTGGGCTCCCCAGGCCCTGCTGGCATGGGGGCCAAGGCCATCATCGTCTGTTTACTAGCACCGGAGCAGACAGCTTAGTAGTCCCTGTTAATTAACTTAGTTTAATCTCTAGCCTCCGCAGATCAAGCAAAAGCTGTGCCAAGCGCGATAGAGTAGTATTTTTTTTCTGTTGCAGCTTAACAACAAGCAAAATAAGCAGAGTAATCTGCATTTCACTGGCGTCTCCGATAAAGAGATTCTGCGATCACATAAGCTGCATCAAACGGTCTGGTCATCTGCGATCGGTCGTGAAGAATTAGATGATCAACTCGAGGTGTCAAGAGCCCCACAGCATGATGATGGTCCACAGGCGTCGCCAATCAAGGTGCGGCTGGCTGGCTGCAAGCTCGCAGGCTCGCAGTTGCCACTGCCACTTGCGCCAAGCAAGTGCGCGTGCAAGCTCATTTCGGATGCTTGCAGGCTAGCTACCTTCTCTCTTGCATTGGTCGTCATCACTAGTGATTAATCTACGGTTAACCCCTTCTTTTTCTATCGTATACATTGCAAATTTGCAATGATTTGAAGCACCGATTAATTAACATAAGAAGAGGTGCTCTCTCTTAGCTTAGCTTTTTGACCCTTCTTTTCTTTTGCAAAGATCACCACCAACCTGCAGTTACACACACTAGTTTAATCTGCCGCCTTTTCTCCGGACAAAGGGTTTTAAGGGTGACAACTGTGTTGCCGATTAAAGCACGGGTCGTGGCACCATGATTTTTGGCCCCTGCCGGCGGCGAGTTAGTTAACTGCTGCTCGATCACTCGAGGTCTCGAGGATATGGTCCTCAATTTCCAGTTTCTGAAATGCTTTGGTACATCTACAGTACAGGGAGGGAGGAGTGCTAGACAAGAATATTTTGACGATTTGCCTTCAGTTTAGGTGACGGCTGGGCCGGGTAGGCTATCTGATGAGGTTAGTTGGCTGTTGCCGGCTGGTAGCAGGTCGCCTGTCTACGGCCTAACCCAACCTACCAAGTTTTCTTTTCTTTCTTTTTTTTTTGGCCTAATGGGTGTTTTCAGAGCCTGCTAAGTGCTGATGCTAGGTGAACATATACAGATATACAAGCAAACCCATGCGTGTTATCGTACAACCTTGCACTGAATTGGTCATTCAGTCCAAATCTATGCTAATTATTTCACTCTGCATTTTTTTTATGAAATACCAAGTCCAAGTCGCCATTGCTTCGGCAGATCAAATTAGCTTTATCTGCCCTGTGTCAGCTCCTCAATCAAAGGACGGAAACTGTGTCGCCTTAATTTGGAGGCCAGATATGCGCTAACCCGTGTCCTAATCAAACCCATTAGTGTCGGTACTAACGACCGACACCTGTGAGCAATAAGAACACATCAATGGACAATGGATTCTTTCTTCTTTTGAGTACACACGTATACGGCATATAACCCCATTTTTTGGTTCGTTCATGTGAACAAAGGGGCTTTAAACTCCATAGTAGTACAATTTTGGTTGTTTCCTATGGACAAAGGGGCATTAAACTCCATAGTAGTACAATAAAATTGGCTCTTCCTAATCATGCATATTTTGTGTGTCTATTTTATTTGGGCACTGTAGCGGTCGGCCCAACCAGTTAAACAAGGATCTTCATCAAGATTTGAAGACTATTAATAGGATGTTCATCCAGATTAAAAGTCTCGCGTGCACCCGCCTCACCCATTCAGCTCGTGTTCATCATCCATCAGCGCAAGTTTAGGGACCGTTGGTGCGTTTTCCTCTTATCCATAAGTGCAGGGATGAAACGTTGTGCAACGATGTGCTAGCATCACGCGGAACTAAGGGTTTCATGGTGACGGAGAGAGGAGTGGTGGCTAGGGTTTAAGGAAGACCGAACTATATATCACCCCTAGCCCCGCACCTCACACACACACACACACACACATATATATATATATATATATATATATATATATATATATATATGTAGGACTGCGCTATTTGGTAACCAGGGTACTAAATATTATTTAGTACCCGAGCCCCTCGCACGCCCGACCAGTCCGCAACACACCCCGATGCCTCCTGAGACCGGTTTTGACAGTCCGTACACCTCCCTTTGACCGTTTTTTTCATTTTTTTCACGTGAACAGGCTTTCCATCCTCGACCATCCTTTTTTTTTGTTTTTTCAGTTATTTGGCATCTGGTTTTTTTTTACGCCGTCTGGACCGTCTCTGTTTTCTTTTTTTTCAGCCGTATCCGTTTTTCAGGTATTCCGTCTTTTTCTTTTCATTTTTTTCATGCCATCTATTTTTACTCTTAATTTTCACGCTGACAGGTTTTGCAACTGGTCTTTTTTGTTTTTTTTTTCACGCGAACAGTTTTTTTTTCTTTTTTTTTCACACAAACAGGTTTTGCGATTAAGATTATTTTTTATCTCCTCTGTCTTTCGTATAGACGACAGTGCATAAGCAATGAATATGAAACAGTTGTGATAAAAAAATTGATAGCTTTAAATTGGAAAAAAATGCATGTACTGATAAATCATGATACAATGATTCGGAAAGGAAGATGGTTGAAAAATAAAAAAGAATGGGGGAGAGCATGACTCCAAGCAGGCTCTGTTGCGCGGTGGCCGTTGTTACAGTTCTTATTAGCACTTGTAGAACTTATCGATTCAATTGGTACCAACGATTTTGGAGTCGTCTTTGCGCCAAATGTCCTCGATGATTTGTGCCTGCAACTTAATCAGAATGGGGGAACACAAGAACGTGAAACAACCTGATTCATTCTTGAATGGGGGATACTACAATGCTAGGCAAGATTAAGACAAAGGCATAATTTGCAAGTAAATAAGCTGCTAATCTGCCTCAGTGGGATATGATAGATAGTTGCAAGGAAAAACAGCTTTGAATTTACTAGTAGAAGAGCCAGCATAATTGACAGGTTTAGACAAGTGGGCAAGTGGCATGTCAGGTTTAGTTCTGAAAAAATATATGTAGCAAATTAGCAACTGTCAGCATAAAAATCTTTTCTAGACTCTTGAACAATAAAATACATGCAGAGTCATTATAAACCAAAAGCCTAAAAGGTTCATAAGATCATGACTTTCAAGGAAACATCTCGATAGCAGAGGGGGCAAGCCAGAGGGGGTGGCGGATAGGCAGAGGATGCACAGACCACTACATAAATCTTTACGATGAATTTATTGTCAACGCTAAAAGATCATTTTTCAGACCACAAGTACTGTTCTAACACAAATCATTAAAAAAAATTATTTGTAGCCTATTCTAACCACAAATATTGCTTCCAACAACAAATCCACAAATCCTTAAGATCAAATTTATCCTTAACCATAACATTTCATTTCAAACCACAATTATAGTTTTCTATGTTAGATTACCAATCGTTATGAACAAATCTATCCTAAACCACAAGCATTTATTTTTCGGACCATAGTTATTGTGTTATTTGGACCATATATAAAAGTTCATTTCATCACAAATCCCTATGAATAAATTAAATTTGAATCAAAAAAATTCTTATTGTCCCAACCATATAATTGCATTTCCCTGACTACAAGTATTGCTTCTGGTGTCCGATCAATGGATCCTTATAGTTTGGAGTTTGGGGCAGCTAGGCATACTTCATGATAGCACAACACAAGTTCAGGACAAGCACAACATAACTTCTTCAAGACAAGTGGCAAACTATACCTTAAGCAATTAAATGAAAATGCTGCTGACCACCTGCACTGAACCTTACAACAATCCCATTAGGTCCTGATGTCCTCATACTGCACAAGTAATAGTGAAAAAACATAGAGCTGAGAAAACAGTCAGGCCCAAATAAAGTATTGAGTGTATGCAACAAAGCATGAGGGAGTATTAGATTAGTGCTCTGTTGGCCTTTCTTGCCTGTAATCAGTAGCCCACAAATGTCAAACTCCAAAGCCAAATGAGATTAGCGCGTGAACAGAGAAATTACTGGATCTGAAGTAGCCTGCATCAGATCCCCTGCTCCTAGCTGATGGACATCGACGCCCCTATGAAGGCACTGGCTATGACCGTCATGACCATCTAGGCGACGCCTTGGCCCTTGGGTGCTCACGCTAGAAGTTGATTGAAACTGAGCTCCAGCTGACCAGCTGATCCAAACTGAGCCTCACAAACTATCAGAACAGAGATAATTGTGTTGCATTATTACAAAAAAAGGGTATCTGTTCTGTCCCCAATTTGAGGCCACGTCATGCCAAATGAAAATTCAGAATAACAGATGTCTATACAAGATGGAATCACATACTGAAAACGGATTATTCTATCATTTGGATAAATCCTAATTACTATCTAAATGGGATTTGTTTCCTATGTAAACATGCAATTTAATATTAGAAGCAATTTGCTAATGTATTAAAAAAACTCACGACCAACCATGTAAGAGACCTCAATATAGTAACATTCACACAAACATGGAACATACATCATCATCACCAAACAATCGATAACCACAAACAGTCGCCACCAATGTTGATCATCAACAAAACAGAACAGGAGAGTCGAATAAAGGAGAGGGTAGTAGGCTATTGTTAAGTTCATACGAAGAAATCGAGAACATTGTGGAGGAAAAGTTGTACCAAACAAGATTTGGATTGCTTGTGCCGCCAAACCCTTGTGTGGCCACCGCCGCCAATCGAGAAATAGGGGACCAGCCGACGCCGCCTATCGGGATGATGGGGAGCGGTAGCCACTGTAAAGAGTTAGGGAGAATCTGATGCCGCTTCTCTAGATAATGGGAGCAACAGCAGGCATCGGTTGAGGAGGGGACGAGCCGCCGCTCACGGGAAGCAGAGAAGCGCCCGCTTGAGAACATCTTGGCTGCACAAAAAAGCTCCTATTGAATTCTAAAGTTAATTTCAGGTTTTAAATAATTAAGTATTAACTAAATATCATTGTACAAAATATATATTTGTAATGAAACCAGAGCACAAAGGCAATAGTAATCAAGTAGACAACCAGTAGAAGAGCACCATATTGAAATATATATATTATTTGGTAAGATAAAAGAGGGCAATGGTCTACAACTGTACATAGTTGTAATGAAACCAGAGAATAAAGACAATAATAATCTACTGCAGACAAATCTTAAGAACACAAAGGACTAAGGTCCTTCCCAAACTCATGATTAGCAAGGAGAAACCTGATGGCTATGGCTGTTTGCCTATTTATGTAGCATAATTTCCCATGTACTCAAATGAGGAGTGATGGATATGCCCAATTTGATCGATTGGAAGCATGAAAGCTGGTTTCTGATTTAGTATGTTGCGCAGCAGGATAAATTATTGTGGAAGAATTGACCTTATACATGAGTACTCCAGCAGTGCTGCATGAAGAAAGTCCTTCGGCATAAAGGGTCTCCCATCTGCATGCAAATGAGTAGTGGCAATAGATTAATGACTCACCAAATCAAATATGGAAATTAGAATAGGAAAAATCAGAATTCAGAGCTGAAATAATCACCAATTTGTCACACATTCATTCATTTTTTTAAAAAAAATGGACTCTGGATTGTATGAAGAATCCAGAAGTACTAATTCTATGTTCTCAATCTACACAGACGTTGACATATGGATTAGCTACCAAGCATGAGCCTGTCATTTTCAACCAAGAATGCTACATATAAAAAAATACAGTAGTTACCAAATTAGAGTAATATACTCCATCACTTCTAGCCTTACTGACTCCATATCCCTTTTAATTACATCTGGCATGTACCTTCAAGAAGATATGAAATATTAGATTAACAACTCCGTGAATCCTTCCAAACTACCTACAAAAATCTCTTCCAAATATAATCAGGCATGGCAAACCAGCCAACCATGCTCCTTTGCCTGATGGAATATTCACCGCTTACACTATCTTGAGCTGATTATTATGATCCAAATAACAATTTGCAAACCTGAGAAGAAATGCATAGAAGCCTCTCAAACATAAGGCAAACTACCAAGAACCAAAGACAAAAGAGTGCACAATAAAGACCCTGTGGGACACATATTTAGCATGAGAAACAAGCATAGATTTAACATCATTATTCATTAGTGATTTCATAGAATTGAAAGACACAAAAAACTGGGCATTCTATGGCAACATATAGCAACTACAGCACAGTGGGAAGTGGCAATGCCAGCTAAACCATCTATTCCAAAGTGGCAAGGTAGATGCAGCATGCAGTAAAACATATTGGGAATGGACTCATATGGAAACTGGATTTGGCAAGGCACCCCTTAGGCACCATGTAATTATGCGATCAGCTACATCACTCTCATGGCACAACGACACACAAGCAGACAATTACGACAGGCTTCTCATGCTTCTCTAGTGCATTCCATCGAGCACATGATGAGCAATTTAGTCGAACACATGCACGTACATAACGGATGGGCAACCGAAGGACAAGCGAAGTTGAGATTTTTGCTCATCTGGTGCGGATCTCGGCAGGGTCCTCATCTGGGAGGAGCTCCGGCATACACGAGCAGGTGCGCTGACCTCAAGCAAAAACAAGAGCACACGCGAATCAGGGCGTCTCCACCTTGCATCTGCGAGGAGTGAGATAGATGGGGAGAGTTAAGTGCGGCAGAGAGGGGGCCCGGGCTCACCTCGTTGGCTTGCGCCACCCTCGATAGTGCCGGCCACCTCGTCCATTGATGCCGCCCCTAGCAAGGCCGCCTTCGTGTGCACGTGCGCCACCCCCGACGGCAGCGCAAATTTGATGGACGGCCACAGCGGCCGCAGCTACGCACAGGTGGTGGGCGGAAGAGCCTTAGCCAGGAGCAGGCGGTGACGCGGGGCCGTTGTGCCCAGGCGAGGAGAAAACCGCCGCTGGCCCCGCCGAGCCGGCCGTACCCCGAAGAGGAGAATGTTCGCCGAATCCTGCGTCGGAGGCCGCGAAACCCGCCTCGGAGGCTGCGGATGCAAGGGGGAGGTGGCGAGCTGGGCTCGTGAGGCAGCGGTAGCGGCGAGCTGTGCTCGTGCGGCAAAGGAGAGCTGTGCTCGTGAGGCGGAGGAGGAGGCAAGCTGGGCGAAACCGGCGGAGGGGGCGGCGAGCTGGGCGAAACCGGCGTCTCCTCCCCACGATCTGGAAATTATAGAACGAAAGAAAAAACTCGATACGATATGGTGGGAGCGGGGGAACCGGCGCGTTGGCCCGTGGTTGGCTCGGGTCGAGGTGGGACTTGGGAGTGGGGGACCGGCGCGGGGAGCGTGCCTGAGGTGGGTCGGATCGGGTGATTTGGGCTCGGGTACGGAATATTATTCAGTACCCAGGTATATTATAGAATACCTATATATATATATATATATATATATATATATATATATATATATATATACACTATGCTAATGGGCTTTACCCTAGAGGGCTATTAAGACTCTCATAGATCAATTAACATCCTATTTTGGTACACCAATGGATCCACTCAGATAAAAAAAGAATGCAATTATCATTTTTTCGAGAAGTCAAACAACTTTAATTTCAACTAATTTATAAAAAAAGATACTAGCATATATGACAGCGAATAATTACCATTAGATTATTCATGAAATATATTTTTATTTTTTTATTTCATAGTATAACTATCTGAAGTCATAAATATTTCGTCAAATCCAATCCCTACCTAGAATTTGTTTTTGCGATAGTACTCCCTCCGTCCATTTATCTCCTTCATCTAAGCAAATTTTTTTTACCAAAAGTCTCCTTCGTATTACTTTGGGACCACGGGTTTGGCTTCTCGTACATGCTGCGCATTTGGTGCTCATTGGCTGTTCCTTATCTGTATTTATTGCTCCTTGCCTGCTCATTGGCTGCGACTCCTTGACTGCTCCTAGCCTTAAATGCCGTCGGCGTTGTTTACTGCTCCTTGGTCATTGCGCCGAAGACTAATACGATGGAGACTTATGAACGGATGGAGTATAATCAAAATTGTAACCAGCCCTCCATACCACCTCAATTATATACCTGATTCATAACTATAGAAATCTTTTCGTGCCCTTCACTAACTGAGGCTAGAAGTCCTCAAAACTAAAATGGGATTTTGCAAAATGGAGAAAATCGTTTTGGTCATTATAGGAAAGTCTAGGAACTCAGAGCATATCCTAGTATTGAAGGAGGATGAAATTCAAATCGGGTAAGGGATCATTCCTTCTATTGATTTGATTAAAATTCTTTTTCTTTTTCCTGTCTCTATGATTTCCAAAGAATGAATCTATGTTGTCACATATATAGAAAAAGAAGTCCATTTCTACTCCATCTGTCCTAAACTGTAAGACGTTTTGACTTTTCTAAATACATTGATTTTATTCTGTATCTAAACATAGTGTATATCTAACTATATAATAAAAGTCGTGTATCTAGAAACACCAAAACATCTAACAGTTTAGAACGAGCAAGTAGTATACATATATATTTCTAGATTCGTCACCATAACCCTACTATGCACACCTTCTTCATGTGCTGACGACTGAGAAGTGAGAACACACGAAGAGACTACGAAACCACCACAATCCACACTTAGCAAGGCAAGCTTTGCCAGCATGGAAGAGGCAATTTGGCTCTCCTCCACCGCAAAATCTTGCTGGCACAAACCCTAAGAAATTTTATCGGGAACCAAACACTAGTTCTATCTTTCTGTGCAAGCAAGGCAAGGCAAAACCTATCCAGAAAACCAAGGTCTTGTTTAGATCGCAAAACTTTTCAACTCTAGCTAGCACTTTCGTTTGTATTTGGCAATTAGTGTCCAATTATGAACTAATTAGGTTCGAAAGATTCATCTCGTGATTTACAATCAAACTGTGCAATTAGTTATTTTTTTACCAACATTTATTGCTCCATACATATGTTCAAAGATTCGATGTGATGGAGAGAGAATGAAAAAATTTGGAATCTAAACCAGGCCCCAACATGCCTGTTCTCGCGGGCTCGCGGTGTCGTGCATGGGCTCGCTGCAAGTATTGTGCTTTTCCTGTAGTGCAGTGCGATGATGCCATGCTGCCATTGCTGCGTACGGCAAATTCTTGCGACAGCTGTTTGGCGTAATCACCTACTAGTCTGCCATGATTTGGAAGAAGCGCCCGGTGGATCCATGGCCCTTTTTTTTTTTCCCCTTTGCATGATAACGCAAGGCCCTACGTATCCGTAGGTACGCCTGCAAGGACCGGGATGCCACGTCATGTCAGCATCTGCATCTGCATTTGCATAGCCAACGGGTGTGGGTTCTACAACAACGTTTAGACGATGCTCACATAAGCTCGTGTGTAGCTTAGGCAAGTAAATGCGGCCATCTTTTTTGAGTCTACCCGAGGGATGAAAAAGAAAGCGACATTTTTCAATATCCGATTAGTCCGATAACGACTCTAAACTATCTCTTATGGTACATGTAAATTTCTGAATCAATTTGAAATGCCCCCCCCCCTCCCCACCCCCTCCCCCCCCCCCCCCCCCCCCCAAAAAAAAAAGAAGAATCAATTTGTAATGTCCCTAGATGTTGGGCCAAATTCTTTGCTACTAATCGGGCCAGGCAGAGCTAAGAGAGGCTACGAACACCTCCCATCTCACGCACTCCGCGTGCCCAGTATCGCAATCGCCTGTTCGGCTATTCCCGAGTTGTGACTCGACAGCCGTTGCCGTTCCGTCCCTGTTCTGCTCGCCGTGCATCGCGTCAACAGCGGCTGCTGGCGGGCGACTCGGCAAACATGGTGTCTCCACTTGTCTATGCTTTGCGGCCAGACACGTTGGGCAGCTGGCCCGCCTGGGCGCCTGGCCGCAGCCACACTGGCGTGGGAGTGCGGAATGGCATTGGCAACCCGTTAGCCGTTGCAGAAATCCAACAAGAAGACACCTGACTAGCTGACCTGAGCCTTGGTAAACTCCTCGTTCTCTCGAATCCAGGTTCTATTTTAACATTGGACCGTCTCCAATCTAATAAGAGCTCTATAAATGATTAATTCACTAGGTTAATTTTTGTAAGAACTAGTTAGTGTTATAGATCCGGTGTGGAAAATATACAGACTTTGATGGTGACCGCCATTGCGCAAACCATCTTGGCTACCTGCCATATCAGCTTTCTGTTTGATTTCTTTTTTCCTTATAAGGATAAATGCCACCTTGTTTTCTTCTTTTTCAAAAAAGAAAAGAAAAGAAAAGGAGCCACCTTTTGGTTTTCCTACAACATGCAGGCCAAGCTTTATAACTATATAAGGCCCGTAAGGAAGTCTGGCCCACTTATTGACCATTGTCTTGTTACAACGAGCCGTCTAATAAGCCCAAGATCTGTGACAATAATACAAGCCAAGAGATGCCAAAAATGTGTTCAAAAAGCCCACGTAATTATTAAAGTGCATTCCGGCTTGGACATCGCCATGCACAAAATTCAACCTTTTTTTGTGACTTATACAAAATTCAACCTGGAACTCCATCCAATTTATGCTCTAGCTAGCTAGCGTCGCACCCTTTCCCATCATCATAAAGGGGAAAAAACGAATCGATGTTCGATTGATGTTGATTTGTTGTGAGAGAAAAATAATGTTCCATGACTGAAAAGTAATGTTGATTCTGGCTGATAAGCTCAAGCGAACAAAGCTATTCAATGTCGCACCCTTTGAGTAGAATTCTAGCATATCTTCTACGAAATTTGGGCTGATGCATCTTATGCCGTTTGACATTTAACGCTATATAGGAGATGAATGGCTAAGCAAGATGGTGGGGGGAGTATGTTTTAATTATTTTATTTTTATTAAAAATCAACATTTGAAAGAATTATTAGAACGTTTTGATATATTGTTTCATCATTTTCGATAAACGCCATAATGGTTTCTCTATAAAGTTAAAATTAGGTTTTCACATATTCTTGTATCAAGTTTTAAATAGGAAAAATGAAAAACACCACCCCACAAAGCTTGGTGTCACACCCGGTTTTCTAAAGAACAAAACAAGACTAATCATATGTGTGCCCAGAAAGTCCACACATATGTCAGAATGAAAAAGTATCAGAAACAATGTTATTATATAACATATACATAGCCATATTAACACTTACATCAGAGTATCGCAGAATGGTGACTAAACTTCAGGCTCCATTCTTCTCAGGGACGGCTGACTGGTGGTTTCGTATACCAAACACTTCTGAAAGACTTCTGAAAACTCCACTACCTCTTTATCCTTCTTCTGAGTAGCACCTTACTACACATTGGAGTGTGGTGGAAATAGCAAGAGTGAGTCCTTGTCGAACTCAACAAGTATAACACAGGGTTCATGAGGCTCAAAAAGGCTGGACACTGTTTGACTGCGTTTAGCTTTTAAATCATCATATAATTAGCAATTGAGTAGCATCAATATGAACCAATTCCCATTAATGAACCAATGATCAATTATAATAAGGATAATGAATAACATTAACATGAGCATAATAATAACAACAGTAATTAAGCATGATATAACAATGGTGATCATCTATTCTGTAAGAATCCCCAAGGCCGCTCGTATCTGTGAGCACGGCTAGTATATCAGTTTTTAACTCTGCGTAGAGGTGTACACTTTCACTGTGAGTCATGATTTCCATATGCTAAGGGGTCATGGATCCCTAAACACAAGAAACCATATAAACCCATTCAAGAGTTCGTCTAACAAGTTAGGGCCATTAGATTCACTCGATAGGCAGATATAGGAACCCCCTTATCAAATGGCACAATTCCTTCTCGGCTATACTCATAGACTAGTGGCTATCCTACACCCAACGTGGTAAGCCATTCTTACGCCATTTAAGGTAACCACTAACAAGCTAGAAAATGTCTCTTGAACAACTAGAGCCAGAGCCATATAGCCCTCACAGCTGTACTGTCAATCCCGGTTATCACTTACAGGTAAGTCCTTACGGAGAGTAACTAGAGCAACAATATAACCCACATGCTCTAGCCCCCTTTTCAACAGTAATAAAATCATCTTAATGGTTGGTTGCTTAATCCATTAATCAAATTACAAGATCATTGTTCATAATTACTCCCTCCATCCCAAATTATAAGACGTTTGACTTTTTTGATCTCAAGTTTGACCACTCGTCTTATTCAAAAAATTTGTACAAATATAGTTAAATTTAAGTCATTCTTGAGGAACTTTTATTAATATACCAAGCCACGATAAAAGAATTGATATTTTGCACAAATTTTTGAATAAGACGAGTGGTCAAACTTGGTGTCAAAAAAGTCAAACGTCTTATAATTTGGGATGGAGGGAGTAAGCACTAGCAATAGCTACCCAAATGCATTCCTAGGGTTGACAAGAAATCAAGGTAACAATCACTAAGTTACAATCTCTAAGGTTGGCAAGGAAGACACATGGATATGTATGATAATTTCAGTGAATAGGTAATCAAGGATAGTCCCATGTTATACTTGCCTTGATCAAAGCTTTCCTGATGATACTGCTGATCTGGCTCAAAATAATACTCCTGATCATCAAGAAACTGCTCACCGTCTATACTCGATCATCAAGCATCAACACACAATCATCCGAGCAATCATACACGAAGTAAACAAAGAAACATAATTAAAACAGTACACCAACAGTAGCAAAACAGTATAAAAAGTTTGTAAAACTCTTTTACACGTTACTACGACCACACAGACGTAAAGATCACGAAATTCGAATTTAAAACGTGAAAGTTATGAATTTTCTAAGATTTTCTATAGATAAATAATTACTTAAATATAAACTCGAAAATTAAATTTTCCAAACCTACTGTATAGCTACACTAACATGTAGAGCTCGCAAATACGAACCTAACGCAACTTGAACGGGTTAAATCGGAGTTAAAACAAAGATTTTATGATCAAAACAAGTTTAGTGGCAAAACTGTAAATAATATCATCTTCCACCTTTAGCTCGGAGGCGCTCTGGTCAGCCATGGTGGAACCTCGCCGGAGAGAAACAAGATGAGATGAGAACTCGATGAAACGGCGATGAATTCGCGCAAACGGATATACCATGGTGTAGAGAACGACGAGGGCTGTCTCTCGGTGGTGGTGGCTAGCGTCGGGACGCGACGGTTTAGCCGGAAAAGCTCGTCGGAGAGTTCGCCGGAACGCAAGCTGTAGATGAAGAACTTTGGCGAGGAGTGGAGGGAGCTACGAGCGGCGGCTCGCGATAAGGGTTGTACTTCTAAAACCAGGGCGTCGAGGGCTACGCCGGCATATATATAGTCGTAGGGTTTGGAAACTTTTCGGAATTTCTTAATTTTGGGATTATTTTAATTCCGCGAATAAAAATAATTCTAGAAAATCTAGAATTACCTTTTTGGCCGCGAAAAATAGCCCGGAGCTCAGAAAAATCACGGGAAAAATCCTGGAGACTCTTGGGGAGATAAGGAACTCAACCAAATGAGTTTGAGCTCATAAAAATATGGATGAAGAGATCAAGGAAAAAGATTAAACTCACGGAAATTAGAATTTTAAATCCAGAAAATATCAAAAAGTTTTCCGGTGAGAAGTAAACATCGTCCTATGGTATTTTAAAAATAATAGCACTCACCAACATCAAAGAAAAACATCACACAAACACCACATTATCAAATTAATATGAAAAAGTTTAAAACCATAATTTTCTATATTTAAATTAGCATCAACTTAACTTATCTAATAAATTTATTCAAATATTGAAATCATTTATTTTATTTAGTGTTTTTCATGCACAACCTAAAATAGGAAATTTTGGGTGTGACAGTTGGGTGGGTTTCAAAAACCACCAAACAAATTTATTGTTCTATAAAGTTTAGCATAAGCATTTTGACAAACATAGCAAGGCTCTATTTGGTACGGCTATGGCTCCTTCACAAACAGCTTCATTCGGTGGGGTTATAGCTCCTCCACAGATGACCCTACTCTAGCTTCTCTTGTGGAATGGTTTTTTTTTTGGAGCTAAAGCCATTTAGAAATATGTTTGGAAAAATGGCTCTAGTAGTGGGAGGGTTTTTTTTTTTTTTTGCTCTGGCTTCCACTACCAGGAAACAAGCTATCCCGTTGAACTATCACCGTCAGTTGCTTTGAAACTAGCAGTGATAATATACCACTGCTGCTTGTTCTCACAAATTGGTTATAGTACTCGGAGTTCGGACGGGCCTGGCCCATACGTGACCTAGGTGGAAAATAAAGAAACATTTAATTAATTAGATGAGCTGCTTTGAGATCCGCATAAGTTTTAGAAGGAGTACCAGAGCAGTTCTAATGATAAATAGAGAAACCATATGTGACTATGTACTTGTAATAATTTGTAAATGATGGGATCGGATGTGTTTGAATTCTATCATCTTAAAGTAAAAAGATATTTGAACAATGTTGTTATCAAACATATTTTCTCTAAATAATCATGATCTTATTGTGCTAAAAATAAATAAATAAATATACAAAACACGTATTTATATTGAATTTTCACAGGATACATAATGTACCATAACA
Organism: Saccharum spontaneum; assembly: GCA_022457205.1. Taxonomy (NCBI): domain Eukaryota; kingdom Viridiplantae; phylum Streptophyta; class Magnoliopsida; order Poales; family Poaceae; genus Saccharum; species Saccharum spontaneum. The sequence continues at coordinate 37,867,300 of CM039606.1, read as the reverse complement.
TACATTGTTAATTACACTTGAAGAATGAACTAGGAGTAAATCAACATGTACAAATAATGAATACAACAAATATATATTTCTCTTCCACCAAATGAAAAAAGGAAAAAAACATAAACCATATATACTAAATAAAAATTATTTGAAGAAACCACTCTACTTAAAATCTGTGCAGCAAATAATTAAATCAATTACCAATCTCGGAAGATTAGTTATTTTGCTCGAATGTCTTGCGTGCGAACCGCAGTCATGGCTCGTGCCCTTGTTTCCTTATTAGCACTTGGGCATGTTAGGAGGACGTGGCATCATTTGAGACTTTGGGGTCTTGCCATTTTTCACAATGAACAGAGTGTCCATGCCCCACACAGTGTGACGATCGAAGTGACAGTGCATAAACCACACACCTATTAATAAACAAGAAAAAACAGCACAACATAAGAAAATTTTTTCATGTAACAACATATATATATGTACTATATATAGTGTAGTACTGTAGTTCGTTGTTGCCCGAATTTATATAGCAAAATACTCACCAGGTTTTGCCGCACGGAAGCGCATTGCTGCCCTGCCGCCTGCGGTCACGGAGACAGTGTTCTGATACGGCGGGTCGACTAGGTTGTACGTGATCGGGTCCTTGTCCTTGTCGAAGTTACCAAACCCTCGGCCCACCACGTAGAAGCTGAAACCATGCAGGTGCATGGGGTGGCTCTCGGCGCCGAGGGTGGCCGTGTCCTGGAACACCACCTCCACCACAGTGCCGTACTCCACCACCTTCACCTTGGTGCCCCACTTTCTGAGCTGGAGCTCCTTCGACGGGTTGGGGGCGGTGAAGTTGAAGAAGAAGGGTGGCCTGTTGGGGAAGTCCGGCTCGTACACGCCGCTGATGGAGTCGTAGTAGGTGTCAAGGATGTCGACGGTTGGCGGCACGAAGCTGACGTTGTTCAGGCTCGCCACGAGGCGGTCGCCTCTAGGGCCGGCGCACGTCTTGTTAGGCCCACAGGGGAGCGTGTTGACGGAGATCGTCACGAGCATGTGCTCGTCGACCTCCATTGGCACGTCGATCGGGTGCTCCTTGATGACCAGGGACCGGAGCTGCGCCGTATACGCCGTTGCTGCGGCGGTGTTGTTGATGGCCGGCAAGTCAGGGGAGTCTGGTGGCCCCGCAGAGGGTGGCACTGGCGCGTCCGCGTACTCCAGAATGGCCATGGTGTTTTTAGCGTTGATCGGGGGTCCTTTGTTGGTGAAGAACGGCCTCACAGCCATGTAGTAGTGGTTGTTGTCGCCTGAGCTTTTGGTGGCGCGATTGGCCTCGAGGAGCACGTTCATGGTCTATCTGGAGGAGATCATGATGTGGTCGACGGTGAACAGCTTGAGTAATGGCCGTCGGTGCCAACCACCATGAGGCGGTGCCCGGCAACAGCGAAGAACATGTCATTGGTGAGCACCGCGTTGATGATCCGGAGCAGGTACGTCTTGCCGTGCTCCACGAGCATCCTAAAGGTGTCATTCTTAGAGCACGGGGCGAAGTCGCCAGGCTGGCCGTTGATGGTGTTGGCGTCAGAGATGTTGACGTCGCCGCCAGTCCGCTTGGCCTCCATGAGAACTTGCTCCACGCCTGCGTTCCACCACGCGCCGAGGATGATGGGCACCTCCCTGTGCGGCCTGGGGTAGGGGTAGGTGGAGCTGCGCTTGGGGTGGATGACGATGGAGCCGTGCACGGTGGCGCGGTCGAAGTCGCTGTGCGCATGCCACCACAACGTGCCCTCCTCCTCGGTGAAGTTGATGCGGTAAGTGAAATTGGCGCCAGACTGGATGGGGCATTGTGTGATGTACTCCGGGCCGTCAGACCACGGGTTCCGCGGCTGGTCCACGCCATGCCAGTGGAGGGTGATGTTCTTGTTGCCCTGGTTGTACAGGTGACAACGACGACATCGCCTTTGCGCGCGTAGATGGTCGGCCCGGGGAACTGCCCGTTCACGGCCAGGACGGTCTTCTCGTGGCAGAGCCGGGTGACCTTCATCTCCTTTATCTGCAGAAGAGTTTAGCATACGTACCTACGCCGGCGTGTTACATTATTTTATTATAGTCGTTTGTACCGACGTCTTCTTAATAATCCAGCATGCATGCAAATACTAGGGAGTAGATACTGTTCAAGCAACTGCTAGTGCCTGCATCTCTGAATGAAATCAAATTGGTAAATATAAGTTGAAATAAGATGGATGGATCAACTTACAACGAAGTCGTAGTGAGTATTCCTGGAGGCCTGGGCCGGGGTAGCTGCAACTCCAAAGGCTAACACCACGCCTAGCAGTAACCAGAGCCCTGCTGCAGCCGGCATCTTACCCATCGTCGGACGTTGCCGAAGGGGCATGATGCAGCAGAGCTGCTAGCTCACCGGCCTATAGCTCTCTGATCTTGTGTATGTATGATAGATGATGTGCGTGTGCTCTGTTAGTTTGAGCAAATTGGAACGTGTATTAATTTAGCAGCGAGCGAGAATGCAGTGCAATGCAAAGGCTAGCTAAGCTACTGCAATGCGTGCTCTCCGTGCCCGTGCGTTGCTGCGATGCTCATCTGCAGCGGGTACCGCGAGTATTTATAGAGCGAGAGAGCTGCCAATGCACGACGAGGATCTTAGCAACTCGTCCACTGTTGTTATTTTCATGCGCCGTCGACCAATGCACGTACGGTGTGGGTGCAGAAGCCGCTTACCCTGAAACGCCCTCCGCCTCCGATCCTTTAGCGGGAGTTGATTGGCGTACACGTGCATGGCCTAGCTACCTACTGTCTCTCGCCGCGGTGGCGCGAGAGCATGTGACGACTGACGACGACGACGACGTCCGAGCCTACTGTCTCTCGCCGCGGTGGCGGGAGAGCGTGTGACGGCAGACGACGACGACGACGACGTCCGAGCTAGTAGGAGGCTTGAATCTTTTCTTCACCGGGAACTGCCACGACGGCGACATATGTTTGCAGTAGGTTGCTAGCTTAATTAAATTAGATTAATTAAGCCAGCATGCATGCACAAATCGCAGTCACCTGGAAGCTAGCTGATGATAAGGCTAGCTAGAACGAGTCAAGGGTCAAGGAACTCAACAAGCGCGAGCCATGGAAGTTTTCACTTTTCAACGAATGGCAAGCTGGGCTGGCAGCATGCATGCATGCATGGGGAGCGAGGGTTCCAGGCCACTTCCAGCAGCTTCCAAGAGATGCTGGCGGCTTTACAGCGAATGAATGCAGAAATCGTGCTCGTTTACCCTTTTTGGGTGTTGTAGCAGTAGTTAGGGCTAGCTAGTTTAGATTATTTGCACACCTAATATGTACTGCATTGAAGGTCGAGGTGATCAATTTGACTACCAATATATCATCAATTTGGCACACCTTGTTTGCCCGCCAACTTCGAACCAGCCGTGGTACGTAGTAATCCCAGTCATCCGAATTAATGTCTCAAACAGCTATTTGAACTGCGCTGACACAAGACAAAAGCAGACCAATTTCCAGATACCGGCATTTACGTTTTTTTAGGAGTGTATATATATTTTTTACTACTCCCCCTTTCCCTAAATTTGAGATGATCAAGTTAAATATTTTAAACTTTGACTACAAATCATTCTTTTTAGGTTGAGCTCATAAAAGTTGTTTTTTAAGATTCTTTGGATGTCCAAAATGACCAGAGAAGATTATGTACGCTGTTTTTTTTGTACTTTAACTAAGGAAATTCGTGTGCGCACAGACTTTTCAACTGGTGCATACAGGCTACAGGGCATGGAATGGCTGGCACGTGGCATGGAAGATGGACGAACCAATAGGCAGTAGCCGCAAAGTGGTCATTCGACGTTTTACATTTTCAAACCTTTGGCTACCAATTAGGTAGATTCATAGTCGGTTTGCGGTTACAACCGGCACTGATCGACAGTGAAAACCCATCTATCATTGCCAATTTATGGCTACAACCGGTAGTGATTTGCTGTTTTGCACAAAAAATATATATATTCTAATTTCTGCACTATTTTTTGTTTCCGCTCAAATCTGTCTGCCAGCCGCCAGGTTAAGTCCAGCCAGGTTACGTGACTTCCAGCCAGGTTACGTGGAGGCAGAGGAGATTTCCAGGTAAAATTTCTGCCACTAAAATTTTTTCGTCCAACTTCATCCTAATCCGAGTACGAGTAGAAATTAAAAAAAATACTATGTATCTATGTATACCCAGCTAGCCCAATCACCGACAGGCTCGGAAAGTCCCTCGTGCTGTTTTTATCCCATTTGGACATCCAAACGTCTGATTTTTCCGTGCAAAACTTTTCCGTCCGTGTCCTTTGCAGTTTTTTTTCCTTTTGTCAGCGTTTGCCTTTTCCGCTCGTTCAGTTTCATGACTTCTTTTTTGTTTTCTTTTATTATGTATTGCGTTTATTCCGTAGATCGGTAGGATCTTGTTGATTATTCATTATTACCACTAGCGTGTCAATTGTAACCGATCAATATTTCCCGCATCAACCTTTACATTGCCGGCACACCGGAAGCGATTGAGGAGATGGCGGTGATGCCGCCGCGCCAAGATCTCCCCGACGAGATCATTGAGGGCACCTTCGTGTGCATGCCAGCCAAGTCGGTGCTCCAGTGCTCTTGCCTTTCCCGCGCCTAGGCCACCACACTGTCTTTAGATGCCTTCGGCGACAGGCACTTCAACCTCGCCACAATCGCCACCGTGAGGTTCCTAGGCTCTGCTTCCTGCCGCGCTCGGCCGCCACGTCGAGGTGTACGCGTGGTCGCCAAAGCTCAGGAAGGGCGTCTTTCAAACCGCTCATGGTCGTCCCGCACAACAATCAACAACAAACTACACACCGTCACCCACATGTTCCGCGGCGTCCTCCTACGCACGATGGCCGCGAGGATGTACTACCTCTGCAAACCATCCGTGGGGCAGATCGCCGCTCTCCCCGATGGCCACAGCTCTCTGCATCGCATGCTGCCTTCCCATCGCCACCAACCGTGCAGAGGAGCCCATGGCGAGGTTAACCCCACCGCTATGTCAGGCCTTCTCTTTCCCTCTTTCGAGCTTGCATGCGCTGTTCAAGAAACGGTTGCCACCGCCTTCTTGTTCACCGTGGAATGCCACCGACGTCGCTTTTCGGCCACCAACAACATGCTGTTGAACTGGCGATGACGTTGCGGTGTTGTAGAGCCCCTTTGCAAGCGCTGAGAACCACAGGTGAGAGATCGTTTTCTTGTTGTGCTGCATCCATGGCTCTGTTCTAGAAGCTTCAAGACATAGGGGAAAGAGGGAGCTCGTCTCACCTACTGGATCTAAGATGGAGGACTAGGATTGGTTGTTGAGTAGAATCAACGTCGCCAGTCAACAAGGAGGCCACCGGTCAGCCAGCGGTGGTTTGCGAGAATCTCCTTGCTCTTTTCTATTTTTACACGAGAAAATGTCTAAGTCTCAGTGATTTATAGAGAAAGTCCTAAAACATTGTTTTTCTTAGAAAAATGCCCTACAAGTTACCTATAGTATATCTTTCATGTTTTAAATCCGTTTTTGATAAAACATGGGCTCACAAGTTCGTATAGTGACAAGTTTTTCCTGTTGCAATGCACGGGTGAGTCCTTACACGTTGCAACTAACACCTTGTGGACTTTATTCAGATATTAGAATTATATTTTTATCGGTCCACAAAGAAAGTCATTAACTCAATGTTTAACCGTATCAATGCATATATACTATGAAATAAAGATTTTATGACATATTTACAGTTAAATATTTCTATGTGCTTTGCAACCGGATGAAAAACTATCGAGATAGTATTTCAAAACTGATACAGACTTTATAGGGCATTATTATATTATCGCCGATGTTAACTTATATTATGGATGTTATATTCATCATATCCATTTTCATGAATATTCATTAGCTTTTTTTCTCCCGTTGCAACGCACGGGCATATTTGCTAGTTCTTATATGAAATCGGATCATGACAAACTTTATTCCAAAATTCTAAAGTTGAAAAGGATCTAAAACTTTTTACTTCACAACTTTTAAATTTGAGATGGTTCATATGTCCAAATATTCAATATAAGGTATCGGATCATATTTGAGATGGTTGACAATGTCTGATAGACACACGATCAACATAAAGTTGTAGTACTCAATGAGATCTACAACTTTGCAGTTAAAATTTCCTTTTTTTTCACTGTAGGGTCAATCCGGCCTATCCCTGCCAATTGCCCTCTTTCAGATCCAATTCCGGCAGTGATGCCAGGTTTATTCCCGATAATGACGCATGAATCTATTGTAGTGTTCTAGTGTAAAAATGGCTTTGGCTTCATGGGTGCTTCAGGTGTCAAGCTGTTTGGTAGGGCGTCTAAAGAAATTGGAGCTGAAGCTGATTTCAAAGTAGGCCCTAAGTACACTAGCAGCACCACAATGTACATGGATCAACAATTGAGTGATTCAAAGATTTATGTAACGGCCGCATCATCTATTCTAATATGTATTGAAATCAGATTTTGGATCACCACCGGACGTATAAACGCGCATGGTTCTGACTTGTATGAGTTGAGTTGTGAAGAGAGGCGCAAGAGCATTGTGGGAAGTGAAAAAAGACTGACACAAAATTATTTGGTAATATTAGGTATAGATACATATAGATAAAAAACAAAAAGTTATTGATCAATGACTGGCCAATTATTTTTAAGGAAAAAAAGAAAAGAAAATGAAAAAATATACTTGGGCCGTTGTGGGCTGCTACCCTTTGGTAATGGGCCACCTTATTGGGATTTATGGGTGCGATCAGTTAGCTTCCTTCCAAATGATGGATGTACAGTGGATCCGAAAAAGAGATTAAAAAACATGACCTCATCAAAACTAATTTGTATTTCTCAAAAAAAAGGAAGTGGCTAATGCACGCACGTGCATGCTATAAGCAAGTCGCACGCACACTCCATTTATGGAAAGTGTTCTCAAAGTATTTAATAATCATTCCTATTTTAGTAAATTTGCTTTTCCACTCATTTTTTTCTCTCTGTGGCGCTTTCTACTTCCCACAACAGGTTCGTTGCTCCTAAATTTGCCATGCATCATTTAGCCCACATCTAAAAATATTATAAAATTAACATGTTCACCCAAGCAAGCCAAAAATCAAATATAAATTATTCATCACATGTCGATCTAGACATCTTGACTCTTGAGATGTTTCGTCTAGCATTCCAGTCATCTTAGAATGGATAGGCAAAAAGTAGATATTATTAAGCATTTTAAAACACAGTGACAAGCAGAAAAATATACATCAGTAGGCAACTTATATAACACGAAGTGACAAGTAGGGAAACAAATATCATCGGCCCTAGAGACCATGCATCAGATGTTGGTAACATATATACATTATGCTGCACCAGCATCTGCACCTGCACGTCGATGTTGAGCAACTCATCGAAGTTGAACTCGCCGCTGGTACTCCGGATCAACGCGTGGCTGCTGCACACCATGCTCCTCCACGCCTCCGAACATCGTCACGGGATTCATGCCTTGGGGAACAGCAACAGCATGACTATAGCAGGGTATCGCTGGGTAAGCATTGGTGAACTCTTTTATGTTGAGCAACTCCTTGACATTGAACTTGCCGCCGTCCAGCCCCGGCCCTGGGGGAGGGCGAACGGGGCGGCCGCCCCGGGCCCCTGAGCCGTCAGCCCCCCCCTGTATGTCAGCATGTATACGGTGTAGGAGTAGTATGTTGGGGCTTGGCTGTAGTACTCTTCCATGCTAGCAGCCGCAAAACCCGCGTATTTGCAACGCCTGCATTCGCTTGTCCCCGTTAAGAGTTATGACTGGCTGACTGCATGCATGTCTGTGCCCCCACGAAGACTTTTTCACGCTCACAGTATTTGGAATAAAAGCAACTGCATGCATGCATGTATTTGGAAGTAACTGCACACGGATGAGCTAACGCGCCTGTGAAACTAGAATGGAGTAAGACTGCAGGCAGCGTATCAGTGGACTGCTGTATGAGAGGGCACGTGCCTGGGAGCAACTTGTGTGTTATTTCTGTTTTTTTTTTTGTGCCATGAGGTTGTGGGGATGCTCATTGTTTAAAAATTCCAGCACACGTCTTCTATAAATGATGTCGTTAGTAGTTAGAAAAAAGGGGGAAAAAGAGTGATCCCATAAAGGACACATCCGACATTTTTTAAAAAGATAATATGAACACGGGAGAAATATACTTAATTAGTAATTATTGCGTGTAGGAGCAAACAAATACTACTAATCCCGCGCAAGGCCTTACAGTAGATAATAATTTGGACATCGATAAGGATGATAACCAGTATGTGAGACATCAGACAAGATAATTTTTCAAATGTATGGTGAAGGAGAATAGGTAATGCATGTTAGATAACTACTCTTATGCTCTTAGCTTAGCATCTACTAATACAAGTGATAACAGGTGTACATATATGTTCCAAGGGGCCTCAAGTTTTCGTCTGGCCCTGGGCCCCCAAAATCTCAGGGCCGGCGCTGCCTCTCTTTTCATTTTTTTATGCATCGCACCTGTTTGTGTAACGGGCAAAATTGCAGATCAAATAGAGGCAAGGTGATGATGTCAAAAGCTAGTTTTGTACAAAAGGCAGGCTACTTTAATGACCGAACAGAAATGATCAGCATAACAGTAGAAAAAAAAGAAAGAATGATCTGTCAGCAATAATATTTCACCCGCATTAGTCAGCACCCCTCCCAATCTGCGCTTCCCCTACTCGACAAAATGGAATTTGAGGCTTCTCCTTGTCACCTATGCATGATTAGACAGGTGCTCTGTAGTCAATTCCTCTGTTAGAGCAGAGACTAGATTATAACCCCAACCACGCCACTCTTCTAATTGCCAAGGTTACACAAGTCAACTAGTAACACGTCGACCTTAGAAACAATTAGGAATTTCTCAAAGTAGCTCGGCAAAGCAAAATGGGTTGCTACTAATTATCAGCCCAAAAAAATACTAATGAACATGTGAAATAAATATCAAGCTTACTAGACAAAAGCAAAGCAAAAGCCAACAAATGCAAAGAAATTAAGCTTGAGCCTTGGACTACACACGTAAGCTAGCTAGAGATAAAAAGCTAATTTACTAAATCATCTCACTTCCAAAAAAGGATGTCCTGCGGAGCACAAATAGCTAAGCAAAGGAGGTCACATGCTAGAGAAAACTAGTCTAGGAAAGCAACACTGTAACTGAAATAAGCACACAAATGCAACTAACTTTGCCGAACTGAATTTTTGGAGAGTAGTTTCATAAAAAAAAAGGTGACTACAAAAAATTTCAAGCTTACTAACTGAATATGAAGCTCGACAGATAGCAGTCAACCAAGCAGCTAGCTTACCTCCTTACCTATTGTTGCCACTGAACAAAAACAACAGCGGTTGTCAGTTTTCTCCTATAGTATAGTTGCTGATCTGCAGTAAAGAAAACACAGGAAACTGCAAGCTGCTGCTGTTGCACTGAAGCTGAACTGAAAATATATTGTATCCGGTGTTATATTATTGCCGGTATAAACCCTTATTGTTGCCTATACAAATCTTTGAATATCATCCATCTGGAATAGTGATTTCTGTGTAACTGAATGTCTTGTTGATTTGAGCTGACCACATAGAGCATCCAGTAAGCGTGCAATGACTTTCATTTATTGTGAAAACTGGAAACATATATGGAATAGCCTGCCATAATTTAGTAACAGGAAGCAAAAAAACATTACGGTTAAATGGCTATAATATGACAATACAACAAGGGCAACTAGCTCAATAATGTATGATATCCAGTATTCCCATGTATGGTTAGAAATCAGAAACTCACATGAAGCAAGGGCAACTAGTTCAATTGTACAATGTTGAAATGTTTTTGTCCTACAGGGTTCGTTATTCACCAAAAAGGCTGGAGGATTCAGAAACTCACATGCTATACTAGTGCTAAAACCATGCTGATTTGGCATAATAAGTTGGTGATAAGTATCAGACTAAAATTCTTGTTTGTGGAAAGAGTTGTAACACCTAGCATCTATTCATCAGGTGACAGTTGTGAGCCTTCGATGATGATCCAAATCAGATGTTGGGTTCGTTATTATCGATGCATGTCACTGAGGAAGAAAAAAAATCATGTATGACGAAACCTAAATACATGTGAAGATATGAACTTACCATTTGACAATGGTCTAGCTGGTTATCTAGACACAGAATACATGTAAGATCTCTGTCTTAGTTAGGTTGCCCCCCTGCATGAAAGCCCGCAAAAAAGTAGCAGCAAAACTGCTTAACAAATTAAGAAAATTGCTAATAAAAACATGAAAAATTACTTGATACAAAAAGAAGAAATGCTTCTATACATATTTATAGTACAAGAATAATAGAAGAAACTATGAACTAACAAGTTCCTAAGTGGTACAAGAATAATACAGATTTATAGTACAAGAATAATGCATGGACAGCTAAACTGAAACTACTCATTGTGCTCTCTTCAGCTGTTTTTTTAGCAGCTCAAAAGCAAGCACCAAAGACCATCATTGTTGGATAGCTCACTGCACATGACACAGGTGTAGGCGCCCACACACACTACTCCTACAAGCAATAGCTGCAATAGTGGCAAAAGAGAGATTGCAACAACAAAAAAAAACAGCAGCAAAACTGGACATGCATGTGTGTGTGTGTGTGTGTGTGTGTGTGTGTGTGTGTGTGTGTGTGTGTGTGTATATATATATATATATATATATATATATATATATATATAACTATTACCCTACAGCTGGCTGCAGAATAACTTATTCTGTAGCCACTTTGAGTTACGATAATTGCTATGCTAATTTACGAGATTATAGTAACTCCTTACTATGTGATTTACTATAACATTATGGTAAATATCCCCATATGTTATAGTAATTCAACTATCGTAAATATATACTGACATTGTCGTAAATTAGTATATAAAATTATCGTAAACAGAGGTGGCTACAGAATAACTTATTCTGTAGCTAGCTATAGAGTATACTCTCCCTATATATATATATTATATATATATATATATATATAATATATATATATATTATATAATATATATATATATATATATATATATAGAGCTCTACAAATTAATCCCCAGCTGAGAAAAGAACATTTTATATATTTGACTCCATGTGACTCCTGTGGTCATGCATGCCTAGCAATGCGTCCTTTGAGAAGATGATGCTAGCCAATTAGTTTAGATCAGACAGCATATTGTTTTAAGGGGCAATAAATAGTTAATTTCAGGTTGGAAGGCAACTATAATAGGCACCAGCATATATTGGTTTAGGCACAGTAAAATAGTTAATTTTAGGTTGGAAGGCAACTATAATAGACACCATGATATATTGGTTTAAGAGGCAGTAAAATAGTTAATTTTAGGTTGGAATGCAACTATAATAGGCACATGAGAACTTGACAGAGGGAAGCAGTTTCAGGGCAGTAGCAGTCTGTAGCCCATCACTAGTTTTCAACCAATTTGCACTCAACCATCAACCAATTTGCAAAATCTGCAGGTAGGGTCTTACAAGCAATCTTCAGGAGACTACCAAAATCTATTAAATCTATTCTTTTTCTTCTGAGATGCAGTCAGAGTCTTGTATAGCTTCACTATCCTCGATGGGGAAGCCCGTTGTCTTCGAGGATGAGAATAGAAGATGGATTGCAAAAAGTTAGAAATAGCGGCAACTAAAACTTGAGTGCACAAAATAGGTGAATACAAAAAACAGAGCTAACGGATTGGGTGGACATACCTTAAGAACTGTTGAAGACGACGAAGCAGTATGTTGGCTTTGCTGTCCTCTACCTATTGCCTAACACAAGCAGCACCTAAAAAACCATGTTGGATTAAGGGTTCAGCTCATTTGGCATAAATATAGGTAAAATCAACAGAATAGACATGAAGTTCATATAATTTCAGTAAAGCAGTTCAATAATTTCAGGAAAGCAGTTCAATACAAAGTACAGTGCAGCTGCCATTTAGAGCAATAATTCATAGCACACATTTCCGAAAACCAATAATTAGAATTTCCGAAAACCATAATTAGACTAATCTATTGGCTTGTACTAAGCTTGTCTACTAATTCAGATTACAAACTTGGGTGTCAAAAAAACAGTACACTGCAGGCTGCCATTCAAGCAACTCGCTCGGGGTCGATTCAAGGGAAGCAAAATGGTTCATGTATGGCATACCCATTAAGACGCACGATTGCTTTAATCATGAGTAGTAAAAAACAAATAAGTACTATATGAATAGCATAAGATGGCATGTTTACAGCCAGTTCTTGCATTGGTCCATCTAGTACGTTAGTACCCGAAAAAAAGTCAAAGTATATGGTATGTTTATAGCCGGTTCTTGCATGTGTGGGTACGTCTTCAATACATATGGCCTTTTATTTGCTAAGCTTTCTGTGTTAGTTAATTTAAGCATTTGTTTATGTTTACCTCTTCGTTTCTTACACATGAATCTTTTTTTCCAAGCATAATGAATTGAACCATTATCCATTTACAAGGAAAGCTAAATATCCGTTTGTTTGTGTTTGATTTTCTCTTCTTAATGAGTTCCCATTTTTTTGTTAGTTTAGCAGAGCAATTGTCTTGGACAAGAAACAAGCTCACCGAAACTACCCACACCTGCTAAAACACCAGCCTGGTGTGGGGAAATAATGGCTACCTACTGACAAAATTGTGTCAACAAAATAGTGAAAAGTGAGGGCAGAAGGAGACATCTCGGTGGCGAGGGGTGGATCAGGCCGCAAGCACGTAGAACGCCTGGCACAGCAGAAAGGGAGTGAGGGGTGGATCCGAACCTGGCAGGTGAAGATGAAGCTGTTGTAGCCCAGACGTGGACGCGTATGGCGGGGTCGGCGGGTGAAGGCGTACATCCACCGGTGCGATGAGGCAGCACATCGCCAGTGGCCGTGAGCGGTGCTGGGAGGCTGAGGCGGCGCGACCGGGGTGAGGTGCGACACAACCGTCGCCGAGATGCCTGCAAATGAAACAAAACCGCCCAAATCCATCGAAATCAGTAGATGCCCCGCATGAATCGCACAAAAAACTGGAAATCCCCATAGCTGGGAACCTGCTTACCTTCCTGCTCGCCGCCTACCCGGTCTAATGCGCTCCCCTCGCCACCTCCAGTGGACGACGCACCCAGCGAACCATGGAATCGGAAGAGCTTCGAGTTAGATGGGGAATAAATCCAAATCGAATCGCGTGAGGTGGAAGCGTCGGGGCGGATCCAACTTACAGGTGAGCGCGGCGACCCCTGTGCTCTCGCTAGATCCCGGTCACCGGCGGAATCCTCCGGTCGTGGCGGGTAACTGCAGTCGCCGCGGGCGGCTTCTCGATGAGGGGCGAAGACGAAGGGGGCGAAGAGAGCGGTGTCCGAAGCGAAGACTCTTGGGCCAGGCTTTGCAGCTGGGTGGGAAACACCAGGGGCCTTGGATGATCGATCGACGGCAGAGGGAGCGTGCGTGCGGTGGACTAATGTACGCATGGATGAAACGAAGTCTATACAAAAAAAATCAAAACTAATTTGTGTAGCTTGAACCACGATCAATCAACCCCACGAAATAAACTAGAACAGGGTGATACTGATAAGATGGACGAACTAGATGCAAATGTCGTCCTCAACGCCAAAGTTAGCATTGCTAAATTGGGTGTTGTCACCGGGTTCGATCGAGTTGGCAACTTGCGCTAAGCATTACTGGAGGACACCGCAGATGATGTGACGAAGGAATATATGATTTTAGGCCATATATGCTAAAAAAAGCACATGCACATGAGAAAAAGTATGGCCAAAATATATTGCTTACATTAGGCAATCCAGATATTAAGATTGGACAATTTTATTGGTTTGAACTAAGCAACTATGCCAACTAAGCAAAAGTGTACGAAATATCAACATATCTCTCCAAAAAAAAACAGCACCACATGCATGTCTGCTTGGAGCTCTACTTGTTCTAGCAGAACAAACATCAGGGGTGAAAAATATGAAAGCACACACATATCACAAAAAAAGTCACACACTTTAAATCTGGTGACACACTTCACATGACAATGTTAATTAATCCAGACCAAAGATGAAAAGCTAGCTAAAACAGAATTTAGTCAAGCAATTATCATTAGTTAAGCAATTTAATACAGATTAATCTAATATCATTAGTTAAGCAATTTACTATCACTAGTTAAGCAATTTAATATCACCAGTTAAGCAATTTAATATCTTTAGCCAGGCAAGTCATTAGTAATCTGGTAGCAATTATGTGTGTCCAACACCAAAAAAATATGCCTATAACCTCTGTTAGACTAGAGCAGAACTGGCTAACAGTGTTGGGCGTACTGACAAAGCAGGCATCTGAGAAAGCACAAGAAGCAGCATTTTCTTAGGCAATGTTGCAGTGGATTGTATTTTCCTAGGCAATTTAAGTGTCATTCGTTAAGCAACAATGTCTTCATATATATAAGTAATTTATGTATTCCGAAAAGGCAAGTATAGTGTTCTGCAGCCCACAGACCCACCACCCTGATTTATTTGCAAAAAAAATACACAACTCTCTTTTCATTTTTTTATGCATCGCACCTGTTTGTGTAACGGGCAAAATTGCAGATCAAATAGAGGCAAGGTGATGATGTCCTCTACCCATTGCCTAACACAAGCAGCACCTAAAAAAACCATGTTGGATTAAGGGTTCAACTAATTTGGCATAAATATAGGTAAAATCAACAGAATAGACATGAAGTTCATATAATTTCAGTAAAGTAGTTCAATAATTTTAGGAAAGCAGTTCAATACAAAGTACAGTACAGGCTACCATTTAGAGCAATAATTCATAGCACACATTTCAGATAACCAATAATTGGACTAATCTATTGGCTTGTACTAAGCTTATCTACTAATTCAGATTACAAACTTGGGTGTCAAAAAAACAGTACACTGCAGGCTGCCATTCAAGCAACTCGCTCGGGGTCGATTCAAGGGAAGCAAAATGGTTCATGTATGGCATACCCATTAAGACGCACGATTGCTTTAATCATGAGTAGTAAAAAACAAATAAGTACTATATGAATAGCATAAGACGGCATGTTTACAGCCAGTTCTTGCATTGGTCCATCTAGTACGTTAGTACCCGAAAAAAAGTCAAAGTATATGGTATGTTTATAGCCGGTTCTTGCATGTGTGGGTACCTTTGTTTGTGTCTTCAATACATATGGCCTTTTATTTGCTAAGCTTTATGTGTTAGTTAATTTAAGTATTTGTTTATGTTTACCTCTTCGTTTCTTACACATGAATCTTTTTTTCCAAGCATAATGAATTGAACCATTATCCATTTGCAAGGAAAGCTAAATATCCGTTTGTTTGTGTTTGATTTTCTCTTCTTAATGGGTTCCCATTTTTTTGTTAGTTTAGCAGAGCAATTGTCTTGGACAAGAAACAAGCTCACTGAAACTACCCACACCTGCTAAAACACCAGACTGGTGTGGGGAAATAATGGCTACCTACTGACAAAATTGTGTCAACAAAATAGTGAAAAGTGAGGGCAGAAGGAGACATCTCGGTGGTGAGGGGTGGATCAGGCCGCAAGCACGTAGAACGCCTGGCACAGCAGAAAGGGGAGTGAGGGGTGGATCCGAACCTGGCAGGTGAAGATGAAGCTGTTGTAGCCCGGACGCGGACGCGTATGGCGGGGTCGGCGGGCGTAGGCGTACATCCACTGGTGCGATGAGGCAGCACATCGCCGGTGGCCGTGAGCGGTGCTGGGTGGCGGAGGCGGCGCGACCGGGGTGAGGTGCGACACAACCGTTGCCGAGATGCCTGCAAATGAAACAAAACCGCCCAAATCCGTCGAAATCAGTAGATGCCCCGCCTGAATCGCACAAAAAATGGGAAATCCCTATAGCTGGGAACCTGCTTACCTTCCTGCTCGCCGCCTACCCGGTCTAATGCGCTCCCCTCGCCACCTCCAGTGGACGACGCACCCAGCGAACCATGGAATCGGAAGAGCTTCGAGTTAGATGGGGAAGAAATCCAAATCAAATCGCGTGAGGTGGAAGCGTCGGGGCGGATCCAACTTACAGGTGAGCGCGGCGACCCCTGTGCTCTCCCTAGATCCCGGTCGCCGGCGGAATCCTCCGGTCGCGGCGGGTAACTGCAGTCGCCACGGGCGGCTTCTCGATGAGGAACGAAGACGAAGGGGGCGAAGAGAGCGGTGTCCGAAGCGAAGACTCTTGGGCCAGGCTTTGCAGTTGGGTGGGAAACACCAGTGGCCTTGGATGATCGATCGACGGCAGAGGGAGCGTGCGTGCGGGTGGACTAATGTACGCATGGATGAAACGAAGTCTATACCCAAAAAAAATCAAAACTAATTTGTGTGTAGCTTGAACCACGATCAATCAACCCCACGAAATAAACTAGAACAGGGTGATACTGATAAGATGGACGAACTAGATGCAAATGTCGTCCTCAACGCCAAAGTTAGCATTGCTAATTAGGTGTTGTCACCGGATTCGATCGAGTTGGCAACTTGCGCTAAGCATTACTGGAGGATACCGCAGATGATGTGACCAAGGAATATATGATTTTAGGCCATATATGCTGTTGTAGGCTCACCATATTATTTTCTTTTTGACCTCCGTAGAACTATTTGCATATACTGCATAAGATATCACAACGAATCGCACATATACAGTTGATTAGGATAAACGTATTTTAATTAAAAAAACATGTCAAATAAAATTTAACTATTGATTTGTCATACAGCATATTATCATTTGCTCAAGAATCAAGTATTATCTCATAGATGATTTGAATACAAATATATTGATACAAAGTTTACGTCCTAAAATAGTTGTTGGTATTGTGTGCGTGCGTGCCTGCGTTCATAGGGTTTAGTGTGCATGCGTTGTGAGTGTCTGCGTTTGTACCGTGTAATCGCAAAAAAAAATGTGGTGGACTAGGGTAGGCAGGTGGCAGTGGTGTTAGAGCATCATCACCAGAGCCTCTTTCCCTATAACCAACAATAAAGAAAATTCTATAGAAAAAATAAGCTCTATAAGATCTTTTTTCTTAACGCCCTGTTATTATAAAATTTTCTCAATCCATCAAGCAAAGGGGAAGTGGCACATGTTTTTCTCAATCCCCTGTCCTCCCAACTCACGACAACCGTTGAATCCACGCATCTATGGTGCTCGTTCACCAGCACACCGTCGCTCGCTAGAGCTAGGGATGGCCATGTTGTCGCACCTAGGCACCACACGAATGAGGGTAGGGGCCAACCACGCCGCCACGCCAAAGCTAGGGTTGGCCACGCTACTGCACCGGGACGCCGCGAGGGCAGGGGTGACGAGGGCCAGGCATGTCAAAGGTCTGTCGCCCAGGAATCGCACGGGCGCAAGAGAAAGGAAACAGAAGAGGAAAGAAAAGGAGAGTTCTACGGACCGACAGATGGGCCCTACTTAATAATGGGAAAGGAGTTTCTTCAATCTGCTAGAGCAACACTCCCTTATAATCTACAAATCTGTTTTCATAATATCCTATATTAGGTTTTAATAAAATAGAGGAAAGGGGAGCTTCTTTATTTACGGAAGAAGTACAGGATAAGGCAAGAGGCTGAGGATGAACGACTAGCCATTCACCGCTTCAAATGGTCACAAAATCCATTGGTCTGTGGGTGTCCTATAAGCCCGCACTTGCTATGGACCAAAGTGCCTCGAAGTAGTAAATGCCAATTTGTTATTTGCGTCCCTACATGCTATCCTCTCCATCCATTTATAAAATATGAGGTGCAGTTTAACCACTTAGCTAACCAGAGGGAGTCGATTGTAAGATTACTTAATGATAGAAAATATAAAATCTGGATCTTAAAATCTATGTGTGTATAATAAAAATGAAATAGAGGGAGTAAGGTTAAGCATAACATTTTAACTGAACTAAACTTAGCTAAATTAGTTGGGTTTGTTGTGATAGAAGGTTGGTAGGCAACGTGGTCATCGACAGCGACGAGTCTATTGTTCTTCATCAAATCTCAAGATCTACTGTTCAGTCTCAGTCCCTCGAAGATTCTCATAGAAGTAATAAGTTATATATATATATATATATATATATATATATATATATATATATATATATATATATATAAGTGTCTACGTCTGTACTGTGGTACAAAAAAACTTAACATTTCAGCATTTACCATAGATGAAAATCATGAAATTAGCATGACACAACATGTCGTGAGCCACGTGTAGGCCACTAGTGCCCACATGTCATTGAGACAAGGGCATTAACATCTTTTTAAAACACAGTAATAGGGATGCTTGACACAGCCCGACTCTGAGATTGAAGTTGGGTTTATATTTAATATTTATAGAATAAATAAAAGTGATCTAAATATATAGTCTTTGTATAAACATTTTGAGTTTGGATTTATATTAGACTATATTAAAGTGATCTAAATGTGGTGTGTGCAGGGACGGATCCAGGATTTTGGATCAATGGTGTCACTACGAATTTGTGAACTGACAAATGTGTGTGTATAAACATTTTGAGTTATTATGTACATGTTCCTGCAGCTTACATAGAGTAAAAATAACCCGATGGAAACAACCACAGGTTCGAAGGTTTTCTGGACCAGAGTTCTGCCAAACAAGGCCGGTGGCAGTAATCTGAAATCCCCACCAATCAATCGCAGGCGGCACGTGTACCTAGAGGCTAGTTGCTAGAGCGAAGAAGCGCCGGTTGAATGAAGCCCTACGCTATGGGGCAGGCAGGACAGGCGATAGGTGGTGTATGGGTTCTCTGCTGCAGGGTGGGTGATCCTCGAAGAGCTGGACATCCATTGAACTTGTAGCGTCAGTACTGGCCTGCATTTCCTGGAGACGAGGAATGTACGCTGCACCTTTCATCTCCACGCCGTACCTACCCTCGGCCCCTACCGTCGCCAGCGCCGGAGCAAGCCAAACGTGCTACGGCAGGCAGGGTGCGTCCAGTCGGCTTGGCCTCTAGCTCCGCCGCCGCCGTCCGCAGGCGACGACGCGCTGCACTGGGCTGCACCTGCACGGCAGCAGTGGCTCACCGGAGCAGCTACTGACCGGGCGGGCCCTTCTTCAGCTGGGCGTGGACGGCGGACGCAACGGCCACGCCGCCATACGCACGCGCGCTCACGCTGCCGGATGCTGACTGACGCACGCCCTCGCGTCGCGCGCGGCGTAAACAAAAAATATCCGGGGCTGAGTGCGTCCGCAAGTTGCCCCTCTTGCTCCCCCCGATTCCTGGTGCAGATGCAGCGCACGCCCCGCCTGCCATGCCACCCTCTCGCTGCCTCGGCGCCGCGCCTATAAGTAGCGCGCATGCGCCGGCGCAGCAACCACGGCACGGCTCGAGCTCGCGGTCGCGGCGACTCGATCGGGGACAGGCAGCAAGTCGGCGGCGCGGCTGCAGGTTTCGTCCTCGTCCTCGAACGTTGGTTGCTTGCTTGCGATGGCCGGACGCGGAGGAGGCAGCAAGAGCAGCAGCCTGTACGCGGTGCTGGGCGTGGCCAGCGACTGCTCCGACGCCGAGCTGCGCAGTGCCTACCGCAAGCTCGCCATGGTCGGTGACCTCCTCCGTTTTCTCTGCTTCCCCTCTCCTGTCGGGCTGCTCTGTTTCGCTCAAAGATCCGACTCTGCTGCTCTGCTCACTGTGGTCCGTGTTGGTGGGCAGAAATGGCACCCGGACAAGTGCGCCGGCGCAGGGAGCTCCGCCGGCAGCGCGGACGCGGCCAAGGCCAGGTTTCAGAAGATCCAGGGAGCGTACGCCGGTAACCAATCTGCTTCGTATGATATGCGTTGAGCTGAGACTTCTTTTTTGTGTATGTTGCTTGAAGGTTGGATACTACTAACGTTTTATGAGATTATTATCATGTACACTTAGTTATATTTTTTGCACACAGAATGCCATAATGAAACATGAAAGTGATGTGATTTTTAACTGAACTTTTTGCCAGTTCTGTCCGACCCCAACAAGCGGATCCTGTATGACGTCGGGGCCTACGACGGCGAAGGCGACGATGACGTACGTACCACATGTGCATTTTCCAGTTTGGGGGGTAGCAGGAGAGAGAGAGATATTTTGGTGCCCGCCATGCTGACCGTTCAGCAGCTTAACTTTTGTTTTCCGCGTCTGGCAGGGCGCCGGGGAGATCCTCGGAGATATTCTGGAGGCCATGAGCCAGGCAGGTCCCGCCGTAAGAACTCATCAGCAGCCGCCACCGAAACATTCACACTGAACTTTGTCCATCAGTTCCTGCTGCAGGACAACAACGGCAAGGGGGAGAGCCTGGAGGACCTGCAGCGGCAGTTCGAGGAGCTGTTCCTGAGGCCGTCGCCGTCGTCCTTCTCGCCGGTGCGTGTCATCATATTCATGTCGCCCAGTCCCTCTGCGCCTCCTTGGGTCCGTTCGGCATTCTCGGCATATAGATATAGATGCTCATGTACCTGGGCCACGCCTGCGACGGTGCGCCGGTGCGCCGGGCCAGGCGACGCCGCGACGTTGACAGGTTGGGTCCGTCCGGCCGTCAGCCTCCCGCGTCGCTTTCCGGCGAGTGGCTCCGGCCTGTCGGACGGCGGCGTCGTTTATTACGTCGTGCTAATTGCGTGGGCCACATGATCGCCCGCCAGGGTTCATGAGATGAGTGGCTCGAGGTCTCATCTGTAGAATTGCTGGGTTTAACCGTGCGTGTTTCTTGATTGCAGCAGAGCGATGCAGCTGGTAAGTCGGCGTCCAAGAGGAGGCCTGCTGGGAGGAAGTAGACTGCATTGTAGCTACTCCTGTTTCAGATAAGCTACGAGGTACCGATACCGGGCCAGGACAGGACAGTGACCTGCGGCTGCGAGGAGAGGATGCTGCCAGTCCTGTACACTGATGCTCATGCTCCTAGTTGTAGCTACTACTGTAGATCGATATTCGCCAGATTGGTATCATAAGATGGCCACATACAGCAACATCTTTGTACGCACGCACGCGCGCACGTTATGTATCATCTCATGTTAACGAAACACGCTGAAAAATCTCCAGTGTGTTATCTGTAAAATCCCTGCATAATTCCTATAAAAATTGTTTGGGTCCTAAGTGAAGTGCTCAGTAATTAATGCCCATGGGATGGGAGGGATCCATCCATGTGCCGCAATTTCAATTGTAGTTTACAGCAACGCAATAAGCTCCGAACTTCGACAGGCGTGCAAGCGAGAAGCGAGCGCCTATGACACTCTTTAGTACTATGATCCAGTTACTGGCATTATTTTAAATCGCCGGCTAAAGCATTTAGCTATCTATATATCTCTTAAAATAGCAAATAGCTAGCTATAACAGGCTATAACGATAGCTAACAGCTAAAATTGTACCTCATTAAAAAAAAATATAGTTAAATCCTTATCAAACAGATATAGCCGGAGACAGTGGCAGCTATAGTCAGAGATTTAAAACCTTATTACTTACTCTAAGATAACTTTTCTAGCGCTCAGGTTGACCGGGCGCTCCAGCCGGGCTGCCCGTCCATGGCAACCTTCCGGCTGTCATGTCCAGCCCCGCCGTCCCCGCCGCACTAACTCGACGTTGCCGGGCCGTACCCATATCGATGCCACCGCCGTCCTCCACCGCTCCGGCCAGCGGCAACCTTGTTGCCTCGCACCACCGCCTCGTGCCCGCCACCTCCGTCTGGCCAGCTTGCCTCCCTCGAGCTTCTTTCTAGGGCCACAGGCATACAACACCCCTAATGTTGGGCGTCTTTGTTTTCGGTCGCTTAAATGATGTCTAGTTTTCAGGCGACTGAACCATATGAGACGTGAATCTTAAAATGTGTATATGAGTCTAGTTTTCGATTAAGAAATAGTTTTTCTCTATTCTCTTAAAATGTAATATAATTGTCGTTTAGAGTTAGTCGATAAGTCACCATTAGAGATGCGCTCGGACCGCGGTTTCTCATGGCCCGATCCACGTGCTCCCGCCCCGGGGAAACCGAGCGCTTTCCGCCCAGAGCCAGAGTGAGACGCCACCGTCCCGCGGCCAGCGTCGACGGCCAGTAAGCAAGCAAAGCATCTGCGAAAAGTCTCGCGAGAGGCGCAAGTTGCCGCGGTGCGCTGCGTCAACATTCCCTGCATCTCCTGACGTGACGATGAACGACCTCCTGCAGTACTCGTGACACGGACCGTAGTCGGCGGGCACGACCTTTTTCCCCCGCGGCAACTTGGGCGATCCACCGGCTCCCCACCCCGGCCCTGCGCTGCAGGACCAGTTCAGGCGAAAAGCGCACGGCGTCGGTCGAAGCCTCTCGACCGGGACCCCCGATCGGATCAGTCCACAGAAAAACGCTTCACAGTGTTCGGTCGCGTCGCGGCATCTCGCGTGCAACTTGCCGCCAGCCGACCAGCCTAATCCGGGGCGCGTGACGGCGGCGACAGGGGAAGCAAATCCAAAAGGTGTCCGGGGCAACTTTGGACGGCAACTTGGGATTATTTCATGGGAGATCTTTGGTCAAGTGTGCAGCAGATCTGCCGCTGCACTCAACAGCAACACCCAACAGGCGACGGGAGAGCGAAAGAACAATTCCTTTTCGGCCACTTGGGGCGCCAGTTGGGGGGAGCCACTTCGGGAAAGGTCTGGTCCGGTCTGCTTCCTCAGTCGACCAAGTGGATGTGGCCACTGGCCACTGGCCGGGGCCACTTTTGTGGATGCCAGCAGGCGAAGTGGCTGCCACTGTGCGACTCACCTCTATCTACAAATGAAAAGCGTGCCCTAAACTCGAGCTCTGCTGTGCCAGTATGCAAGGGGGGTTTCAAAAAAAAAAAGTATGCAAGGGGGTCATGCACTATTGCACTCATGCTTTGCATTTGCATACGATACTGTACTACAAAAGCATTTGAGAAGGGTAAGTTTATGGATGTGTGGCCATTTTATGGTTCATGATATGTAAAGAAAATATCAGTAAATTCAAATTCCATACATATTTTAATACGAACTGATTTGTATCGTATCGTAGGAGTAACTGACGTCCACTGTAATTCTAAAGATTTTTTTCTTCTGAATCCCAATATGCCTCGCAAGAAAACAGAGGAACACATTTGAATACACTGGTAGACACAACAGTTAACCACTACGCGAATTGGTCTGTAGCCTAGTGGTTAAAAGAGTCTAGCACCTCAGGTCCTGTGTTTGAATCCCCGTGGGAGCAAATTTTTTAGGATTTAATGGCGTTGTACTTTCAGTGGTGGCGACGTTCCCGTCGACAACGAGACGCATGTGGTGACTTTGTCAATTTCGAGGATTTGTCAGTTTAGTCTTTAAAGATACTTATAGGAGTAGAGTTTACGTGCAGCGTTTATAGGGGTTGAGGGTGCGTACGTTGTGAGTATATGCGTTGTACTGTGTAATCGTAAAAACAAACAGTTGACCACTACTTTCAGACTAATCCTCTTGTCGTTGAACTTTTCTTTCCTTCCCTTCCAACAATTTGAGAAAAAAAATAAAAGTCTAGGGGGTCTGTTCTAGAAAAAAACCAACTAGAGGATAAAAGAGAACAAATATTTTGAGAGATCTTTACACACAAAATTCCACAAAGAGATAGAGGGACATTAGCAAAAAAAAAACTCTTTCACCAATAATTTGCCCAAGTCCATTTTTTTCATAAGCTTTCAAACAAACTCTTGGCCTCGGCCTCGGTGACGGACCAGTTGAGAGCCGTGGACTAAATGCACTAAAGCTAAAATGGCCTTTGCAGTAAAAGGGTCACAACAGGCTTGGAAATATGAAATCCCAAAGGCTTGAGTTCAATTCCGGGGATTTTTTTGATGACTTGATGGAATTCCCCATAATTTCGGCCTCAATATTACGGGTGACTCGCAATGTGGATATGAAATTCACAAAAGAACACAAATATGGGAGAGTCAGGGTAGCAATACTTAACCCTGACATCATTCCTGAATTTGTCGAAGTAGTGATCGGAAACTACGTTTTTGACTTGCAATTCAGAGTTGAAACAGAAGACAACTCTGAGAACCCAATGCCCATTGACATGGATGTAGACCCAGTGGTAGCGGAAGATCCAGGAAACGAAAAGGGAAACGGCGATAATTCAAACAAGGATTTTGACACTGAGACATCAGCAAGTGCTGAGCTTCAAATTGCCAACACCGCAGCTGGGAAACACCCAGCTAGTTCGGCGGTTCGGCCAGGCACACTGAGTCTGGGACTCTGGGGAGCTGCCAAACAGTACTGCTGTGCAAGTTGCTGAACTGCCTGACGGTATTGCAGCGCATGATATTCAATCAATTCCAAGGAAGCCGATGGTCATTTTGCAACCTACAGATTTTGATGGGAATCTGTGGATTGCACAGCCTGTTAATGAGAAGGCCAGGTTGGTTTTTGAATCACCAACTTCAATACCAAAGCACCCAGGTGAATGTGGAGTCTGGCTCTTGCAGTTGACGACCAGATGGCAGATTTTTCTTCAGGTATGTCTCAGTTGGAGTCTATGTATGATCTATTAAATTTATGTTGTTCAAAGTATGACCTCTGAACAAACTACTAGACACCGCTCTCTCGGCCCTGCATCCTTCTAACCTCTAGCACAACATCATTAGCTGCTGCCTGACAACACAAAGCAAACTTTTGCTCCCACATCTTTGCCCCATTCTAAAATCATCAACATTTCTGAACCTTGTTTGGCTCAAATACTACAATTTTCACAGGTAACTAATACCTCCTTGCTGGGACTCTCACTTGACATTTTGCATCAAGATAAAGTGATCAATCACGTACTGTTTCTACACCCTAAGTTATTTATATCGTTGAACGACATGCACTGTAATTTTCAGGACTGAACAACACATCCGAACTATTCTTCAGGGAATTCGCCTGTTTTTCTTTGAAGTTTCAGTGAAGACGGGCTAGGCTATTATGCATGCCACATTTTCGTACTTTGCACCTCTGGTAACTGAAGAAGTAACATGCATGCTTGCACTTCTACGTCTCACTACTCTACTGCTTTATTCTTTTTTTTTGAAACATACTGCTTTCTATTCTTCTCCTCTGTGCTACTACAACTCTTCTCTCTTTACTGAATCAACAAAAATGCTAACGCTCAGTAGCAGAGGAGAAAAATAGTTACGGTATAGCGAAGTCGATAACAGAGATAGCAAATAATATCTCCCGTTAAAATGGTTTATACAGAAAGTGACAAAACTTCGTGATCAGCAAGCATAATATATATATATATATATATATATATATATATATATATATATATATATATATATATATATATATATAAACATTTAGGTTCCATATTTTATATCAAATTGGTACAATTGTATAATAGCACAAGTGTAAAGTTACTGCATATCATATTTTCTTTAATATTTTACTGTGCTTCAAAATCAACTAACCAAATTAATTGATAATTAAAAAATCGAACAAACAATAATGCGAAAAAGTTCTAATTTCAGAGTTTGACCTTACTTAGTTTCTGATTTGCTTGTGTCTTGCGCCGCATCATCTTCTCGTGAACTGTTGCCAAGTCGCAACTTGCAAGTTGAATCAGGGTAGCAGGCGCTAGAGGCAGCTAGCACAGTTCGCCTGACCTGTTGATCGCCGCTCGCACGGCCACACTGTCGAGATTGGAAGTTTGGAAGACAAAGCGTCGCTGTGTGCTTGCGTGAGGCGTTAGGAAAATCCGAAAATGAACGGGCGAACTGCGGATGGTGTTATGGTTAGGCCTTGTTTAGATGGCAAACTTTGGAGGTAAAGTTTGCATAGTAAGTGTTCCGTCACACTGTAACAATTTTGTTTTTATTTAGTAATAATTGTCCAAATATTGATTAATTAGATTTAAAATGTTCGTCTCGCAAAGTACAACAAAACTGTGTAATTAGTTTTTAATTTCATCTATATTTAGTACTCTATATATGTGCCGGTATTTTGATGTGACGGGGAATAGAAATTCTGTATAGTGAATTTGGGAGGCAAACTTTGGAATTAAACGAGGCCTTAGTCTATGCCAGGCCGAAAAGCCCATATGCGGTAGTATGCCAGCTCACAAGCCAGAAGGTCCAAAGGCCGAACAATCTTAGTCGTTTTTTTCTCTCTCCGGTAGTGCGGGAGAAGGAACGATCATTGAACTTGCATGCTTGCTTTATAAAAAAAAACACACACACAAAAAAAAAACAAAAAAACCTTGCATGTTTGCTTGCCATGAGCGCAGTTCTTGATGCCAAAGGATATGATGTACTCCCTCTGTCCCTGAAAGCTTCAATTTCTAGAGTTGTCTTAAGTCAAATTTTTTAAACTTTGACCGAATTTCTATGAAAAAATGCTAAGATTTATGGTATCAAACTAGTATCATTTGATTTATCATAGAATATATTTTCATAAAATGCTTATTTTATGTCATAAATGTTGTTCATCTTTTCTATAAAGTTAGTCAAACTTAAAAAAATTTGACCGGCACGGATTCTAGAAATTGAAGCTTTCAGGGACAGAGGGAGTAGATAAATACGTACCTCTGATGATCCGAACATAGCAGCCGGGCATCATGGTAGTGATCAACGAGGAAATACAACACTGATAGCGCACGGATGGACGCATCAAGCCTGCCGTTTGAAAAGTTGGTGTCAAATTGATTTACAAAGCTAGTGCAATAAATGTGCTGCTAGACTCATCCTCGTCCCAATCAATTACATGATCGATCTCTGCACCCATCGATCTACTCCCTCCGTCCCAGAAAAAGTGTCGTTTTAGGTTTTTCAGATATCGTGTTTGACCGTTCGTCTTATTCAAAATTTTTTAATAAATATTATTTATTTTGTTATGACTTATTTTATCATTAGAGATACTTCAATAATGATTTATTTATTTTATAATTTGCACAAAATTTTTGAATAAGACGAACGGTCAAACACGATGTTTGAAAAACCTAAAACGACACTTTTTCTGGGACGGAGGGAGTATGCATCTACATTGACCCTGTTCGCTTGAACAGCCATAGTCAGCCAGCCATTTAGCAGTATTTTTTCTCATAATAAATTAACATCAACATCAGCACCAGCATCAGCCACCATCCAGCGAACAGGGTGATTAATCAAAATGGGAACGGGTGTTTGCTGTGATATGAAGCCCAGGCTGTTTATTGTCTTGCTGATGGAACCTTAAAACGTGAGTCAGTAACACTGATGGGTAAACAAAAGTGATGTGTTTTTGCTGTACTCCAAAAAATATTATAGAAATGCAAACAAAGTATGTCCAATTACTTGTTTAAGTGTATGATTACAAACAAGGAAAAAAATATTTTTGGGCTAGAGAGGCCAAAGGCTTTGAGAAATTTGGGTCTCCCCGTGGTGGCCTTGCAAATTGGCCTTGAGACCACGGGGCCAGGTCCAGGCCGGCCCATTTGCATCTTGGTAACATTATGGTGACCACCGCGATCCTCGTTATTATTGCCCTATCTGATGGTGATTTACATTGCATACAAATTGAAGTAGAACATAGTATAACACAGCTATGAAGAAATCAACACATGCAAACGCGTCAAGGTATAATACACATATGAAGAAATCAGACACACATGCAA
Organism: Saccharum spontaneum; assembly: GCA_022457205.1. Classification (NCBI taxonomy): domain Eukaryota; kingdom Viridiplantae; phylum Streptophyta; class Magnoliopsida; order Poales; family Poaceae; genus Saccharum; species Saccharum spontaneum. The sequence continues at coordinate 37,839,679 of CM039606.1, read as the reverse complement.
ACGCGTCGCAGGCACACGTGTGAGTGCTGGCCTCACACTGCTTTTATTTTTTGAACTCTCCACGCTGCTATTACTACAAAGCAGCACAATACCGTCCCGATAAATATACAAGGTGTGTTTGGTTCCATGGATATCCATAGATGGGATATGAATATTCTAGGATACAGGGTGTTTGGATAGATGGACAAGCTGAACTTGTATATCCACAATAAGGAATATTTTGGGTAGATGCTGGATATCCTAGCCATCAAAAATTTGACGGATGAGGATATCCATATGTTGATTAGCGCATGTTTTGTGTGACAATTAGAGTAGTATAGTGCTAATTAACGTATTTTATTTTTAATTAGTGATTATAATTGTAAGATTAGTGTCGGTACATATTTATTAGGGTATAGTTAGTTGTTATTATTTCTAATTAATAGAAATAATTAGTCAAGTATTCCTATCCCATGCAATTTCATCCATCCAACCAAACAGAAAAATGACTCGTCTCATCCATCCAATCAAATAAACAACATGGATATTCATATCCTGAATTCATGAATGGCCATATCCCATCCACCCTTGTTCTCGAACCAAACACAGAGTACAGGGGCGAGTGGAATGCGTAACTCAGAAAACATGTAACAAGGTGCAGTTTCAGAGATGTTATGGAAAGCAAGATTTGACAACAGCAGCCCAGCTTGAGTTATTCCATCGGCATGTAAATGGAACTTCAAAGAGCGGAACGGAAGGTAGGACCCCACAAACCCTCTCGCCTGCCGATCTAGCCTTGCGCCTCGCATGCTAGGTCTCGCGTCTCACGCCGCCAGCGCTGCCGCCGCCGCCCCCCGCCTCCACCACCGCTGGTCCCCCTCCCTCCCCCTCCGGCATATCGTCGGAGGCCGGAGGGAGGGGGGATCCATCGTTCTTAATAAGTTTTTGCAGTAGATCGAGTCCTTAGGGTTAGGTCTCTCCATGCCAAGTTTTTTGGTTTTGGGGATTTATCTCCTCCTCTCCAGCGACGGCGAGAGGGCATGGGAATCTTTTTCTCCATGGCGGCTCCGTTGAAGATGAAGGTGACAACTATAGCGTCAGCATCCTCACCGATATGACATGAAGATTTTTATTTCCGGACCACAACATCAAGACGGAGATGGTGTCGCCGCCATAGAATAATTTTATCCGGTCTCTTCTCCGTTTTATTGTGGTTGGATCTAGCCACGATAAAGGACTAGGGAGAATAAGTGTTTTAGATCAGTCTTCCTTATTTTTCGGTGGCAAAAATAAGAAGGAAGACACCAGAAAGAAGAAGTTTCTCAACTCCGCCTACATGAATGTTGGCCGTCGTTCATTGGGCATCTGTTCTCGAGCTTTTTGCTTTGCTTGTGCGGTCACTGCAAAGCTTCGTACAGGTTTGGTTTTGAGATCTGGAGCTATTTACAGCGTGAGTACAATTTAGATGAAAATCAGTTTCTAGATACCTGTGTAGTCCAGAGTGCTTGTAACGTATTGATGTACCTAGCTATTACCTAATATAATTCTTCTTTCGTCGAAAAAAAAGAGCGGAACGAAAGGTAGTAGAAAGAGTCTAAGAGAGATCTGATAAGAAAAGTGATGCCATCTTCAGCATGTTTCATTCTTGGTTGCGTACTGCTAAATGTTTGTAGCCATGCACGTCTTCGTGACTCGTGAGAAGCCCAGCATTACGTACGGCTGATGAATCTACTCTGTGAATCTATGATCAAACGCTGTAAAATAATTTTGCTACCGTGGACACCCTAAGCGTCGGCCAAAATCGGCCGGCTTGATGAGAAGAAATTCTTTCTCATTCTTATGCATCTCCTATATATTTGCCCATATACATGTGGCCATAGTCATCATTATGTGTGTCTTATTAATTAATAACTTATTAATAATGATATATATTTTCCTCACACTGATCGAGCTTCTTCTCATGGAAAAACCTCGAAGACCGATTGGAAACCCAACGATGTCGGCGTGATTCTGTAATCACTAAAACCCAGCTTGCACACCCGTCATTCAAGGTTTTGTTGTACAGTACAGGGCATCATTCTTGGTCAAACTCCACGGTGACATGTCGTGCGCCGCCTCAAAGGGCGTCGTGGTGGCGCCGGGAACCGGCATCCTTGAACCACTCTTCCAGGATGAAGTAGGTGGCGACCGACGTAGTGGGGCGGGGGGCATCAAAAGGCGCAGCATCGGGGACATGTCGCATGAATTCGGTGCCCCCTCGCCGCCTACGAGGAGGCAGGACGCCAAGTGTATCATCGCTCTCACCGAAGACGTGCGGTGAGGGCACGGCAATGTGGGCTGCTAGGACGGCCTGAGCCACCAGCAGGGCGGCCTGCAACGCCGAGCACGTGATCGGCGTCGAGATATTTTGCGACATGGGTGTGTTCGGTCGGTGAAAAGCAAAAATTATTGTAGTATATTTTATTGTTATTTGGGCCTGTTTAGATGTCAATTTTTTCCTAAATTCTACTATACAAAAAGAATATTTTCTATCACATCAAAATATCGGCACATACATGGAGTACTAAATGTAGATGAAATCAAAAACTAATTGCACAGTTTTATTGTACTTTGCGAGACGAACGTTTTGAGCCTAATTAGCCAATGTTTGGACAATTTTTACTAAATAAAAACAAAATGCTACAGTGCGCTACGTGACGCACAGTATTTCGGCCGGCCCCAATTCGGGTCAACTAAACACGGCCTTGGTAAAATTTGTCTGATCATGGACTAATTAGGCTCAAAAGATTCGTCTTGATATTTACAGACAAACTATGTAATTAGTTATCTTTTTTACCTACATTTAATACTCTATATATACGTTTAAAGATTCGATGTGATGGATAGAAGAGGAAATATTTTAGGTTTGCATGGGAAAGTGAACACACCCGTGGTGAGTTATCCTCTTGCACGCCTGGGTTGTCAGATCGTCCTCACGCCAGAGCTGCAGCCTGCAGCCTGTAGGAGACGTGTCCGGCATCGGCTTTGAGTCGTGCCCCGCTTCCCTCTGCCTGCCCTCAATTCTTGCGTGGGAGAAAAATTTCCGCAGTCTGTGGTCTGTCGGTTTCCCCCGTAGCTTATCGTTTTCTTGGTCCTGTTCGGCAGGCTGTTTTTTTTTTCTTATAAGCCGGCTGTGGCTGATTTGCTGTGAGAGAAAAACACTGTTCCACGGCTGATAAGTCGTGCTGATAAGCTCAGCCGAACAGGGGGCTTATTTTGCAAATGCAGTTGAAGCCCCCAGACTGGAACGGCACTCTGGTCACCCACGATATACGTTGGATAAAAAATGCCTCGAACACCTGGAGGTTTCTATTTGCCAAAGATTTCCAGGTTTAGGTTTGTTCCACGATATACACTGTTTCTTTCTGCTTTTTCGGTAAGAAATTCCATTTTTAGTCAACGTGTGTAATAATTTTACTCTAATATATGAGCTTATAGATTCAATGTGACATCTACATGTTGTGATACTGAAGAACTGCTTGAGGTTGAACCTTGCACCTATATAATAACTTTTTAATGGAATGCAAGCAATAAACTCAAGCTGGCGCGGATGCTTGCCGGTGCACGCCTCTCACCGTCGCAGACGAGTCCAAGTATGTCTCCGCGTGGTGTGGCGGCGACCGGCACCCCCCTCCGTCGCAGGCGAGTCCGGGACGGCTCCACGCGGTGTGGCGGCGGCCGGCACCCCACCCTCCGTCCAGGCGCGGACGATTGCCGGTGTGCGCCTCCCACGGTTGCGGGCGAGTCCGGGAACGGCTCCGCACGGTGTAGCAGCGGCCAGCACACCCCTCCCTCCATCTAGATGGTGTGCGCCTCCCACCATCGCAGGCGAGTCTGGGAACGGCTCCACATGGTGTGGTGGCGGCCGCCACCTCTCTCCCTCTCTAGGCGTGGACGCTTGCCGGTGCGCACCTCCCATCAACGCGGGCGAGTCCAGGAATGGCTCCGCATGGTGTGATGGCGGATGGTACCCCCCCTCTCTCTGTCCAGGCACAGACGCTTGCCAGTGCGCGCCTCTCATTGTCGCGGACAGCCGACATCACCCACCTCCCTTCATCGGCGCGGATGCTTGCCGATGCGCACCTCCCACCGTCGTAGACGAGTTTGGGAATGGCTTCGCACGGTGTGGCGGCGGCCGACACCCCTTCCATCGCGTTGCGGCTACCCCTCGTCACGAGGCTCGAGTGAAAACCTTGCTATTCTCCTACTTGGTTGACGATGATTACATGTTGACGTCATTTACCTCCCTGGAGGCATCGTCGAAGGGCTCTGTCTTGCTGTGGTAGTCTTTTGTGGTTTATGCCACTCCTCGCCCTGGTGCTAGGGTGTTGTTGTTGTTTTCTTCCTCCTCAACGTTGTAAAACATAAAACGAGTCGATTTGGGGCAATATCAATATACATTCAGGTTGGGCCCCAAGTGACATTAAAAAAATAAAAAAAACTCAAGCTGCAAATGTTCTGTTGCCTAAAATATAAACTCATCAATAGTCCTGTTTTGATCAATGTTGCTGAAATTCACTGGATTATATTTGCTTATTACATGACATTCATTATCGCATTGCTTATTTGTTGTCATATAAAAAGTCATGGATATCATGCAGATTTTTCATCATAGTACATATGTTTGCAAAGAATCTTCAAGAAAAAGAATAATGTCTGACTCTACATTCTTGCATTTCTTCTTTATGAATTGAACAAGTACCACTATCCAACTTTGCAAACTTCCAAACAGAACAACTTATATTTCACTAAGATTGAACAGATTGTAGCAGCCCCTTCTGTTATTGAGTTCCTGCACATATTGCAAATTATTCAGTGTTAACATCCATGTGATAATGGGACCTGTGACTACCTGTAGTGTCCTGAACCTATCTATCGACGATGTAGTTTGGATGCACTAATAACCATTTTCAATTTGTTTGTGAGAAATACCAGAGTGTGGTGAGGGTTAATGGACTTGAGAAGCAGGTGTTCTATTTAAAAGTAAGCACATGTATGCAATAAACAATCTGCACTTCTGTTAGAAGAGTCAAGGGCCTATTGGGCCTTAGCCCGTTAGGGTTAATTAGTCGCTTGCTTAGGGGTCAAGTAAGCCTTGCTTGTAAGTCAAGAAATCCTCTCTATATAAGGAGAGCAGATGTATCAATCTAATAAAGCAAGAGATTAGAAGGAAAAACCTTCTCTCTTGCCGGCCGTGGGCGAAGCCCCGCGGCCGGCGTTCCCAGCGCCCTTCACAGCCCTAGCCGCCGGCCCTCTGCCTCTCTCATACGTGAACAGTACCGGGGGTACTGTAGCGCCACCATTCGTCTCTCGCGCATGAACAGTACCCGCGGGTACTGTAGCGGCGGGTACTGTACCTCCGCTGCCGCTCCCCTCAATCCTCCCAATCCCAACAACGTCCATAACAATCTGGTATCAGAGCCTCGCCGATCATGGCTTCCACCACTGCTGCCGTTCCCCTGACCCTAGAGTCCCTCGCCGCCGTGGTTGCCGAGATGTCCACCAACATGGCGCAGATGAGCCGCAGCATCATCGCCCTGCAGGCTGCGTGGATGGGGCTCACGCAGCAGCCGCCTCCGCTGGTTTCGTCGCTGCCCCCGCCACCCCCGCCGCACTTGATCCAGTGGTCGACCTCGCCGTCCCCCATCCCCGAGTGGGCACTCGCCCGCTCTGCGGTGGTGCGGCTACAGGCTGCGGTGCGCGGCCTCCTAGCGCGCCGGCGGCTGCAGGAGATGCGTCAGCCTATGCACGAGGCGACCTTGGCGACGGTCGACCTCAGCTCAGCGAAGCGCGACCTCGTCCCGTGGGACGGCCACCAGCAACCGCGCCGACCTACTGCTGTCTTCAGGCGCGAGCATGGTGTTTTTCCCGCGCGCAACGACCTCCAACTCTGCGGCCTCCTTGTCACCGGCGGGGACGCACTACCTAGCGCCACCGCATTCCACCGCCGGCCGCCACGAGGACGTCTCCGCTGGTCGCTATCGCAACTAATTCCAGGTGGTTGTACCCATGCACCCCTCTCGTTCCGGTGGGCTCCATGGGATCCAGGTGGCTACACACGTGCAGGTCCATCACACGGAGGGTGTCCGCCGTATATTCAGGAGTCAAAAATAAAGAGTCGTAGTCTATTTCAGGTCAATAAAATAAGCCGAGATATAAAAGGCTTGTTTTTAGCTGTTAGATTTGTGTCTAGCGGAGTCATCGTTAAGTTGCAGCTCGAGGACGAGCTGCATGTCCAGGTGGGGTGTAGTGTTAGAAGAGTCAAGGGCCTATTGGGCCTTAGCCCGTTAGGGTTAATTAGTCGCTTGCTTAGGGGTCAAGTAAGCCTTGCTTGTAAGTCAAGAAATCCTCTCTATATAAGGAGAGCAGATGTATCAATCTAATAAAGCAAGAGATTAGAAGGAAAAACCTTCTCTCTTGCCGGCCGTGGGCGAAGCCCCGCGGCCGGCGTTCCCAGCGCCCTTCACAGCCCTAGCCGCCGGCCCTCTGCCTCTCTTATACGTGAACAGTACCGGGGGTACTGTAGCGCCACCATTCGTCTCTCGCGCATGAACAGTACCCGCGCGGCACTGTAGCGCGCGGGTACTGTAGCACCGCCGCCGCTCCCCTCGACTCTCCCCTCTCGATCCCAACAGCCCACATAACAACTTCATAACCCTATGGAACTGTAAAAAATTCTAAAACCATTGATTAGGCTTGGATACACTATTACTAACAGAACATGTTGCCATCAAAGGCCTGCAGCCAGAATGGGATACTGTTGGTGTTGTGGCCATGGAGCAGCAACAAGCCAACAAGGCATCAACTTCACCACACAGTTATCTATCTGGGCAATGCTAAGGTACATCCTTTACCTCTAAGGAGGTAATATCTCAAATAAATCTGAGCCGTTGATTTTTTAGATTTTTTTTAAATCAATTATTTAACCTAAGAAAAGGAAAAAGAAAGAAAAAATATCTTCAAATCCCCTCATGCACGGGACAGACAGAAGCGGCAGCTGGCCGTGCGGCCCTTCGTTGTTGATTGCGGAGCCTTCCTTTCAGTATATTACATATATAAAAAATATCAACATGTATACAACAGGTATCACGGTTTATTCAGTAATTAAAAGTTATGTTACATATATAAAAAATATCAATAGGTAGCACATTAATTGAGACGTGAACTTTAGTGATCTAAAACATGTTATATGTTGACACGTTACAAATCGAGTGTGTATACTATTCATAGCTGAGGGGGCCTTTACCTATCACGTATATTGAGCATGCAAGATGGCCATGTAAAGTTTCTTACGTAAATTTTCGTGCACGTTGGGCACATACACACATCAATTTCACGTCTCTTTGAGCACGTACGTGTAGTACGAGTTATGTGAATAAAAAAATGTAGTTTATGTTAATTGAATTATGTTATTTCTAAGGTTGCAAAAAATAAAAAGATTTACCACATCCAATGGATCATGTATGCATCAATTAGATCTAAAACGATCTTTATCTCTAAAACTTTTCCTGATTTATCATACTTTCCAAAATTAAAAATTAAATAAATATATTTTTCATATATTACCTCCTAGAAGGTAATAGTTGATCGTGATCGTCCGATCGAACTAAATGAACGGCTCACAGTCATTTGTTTATACCACAACAAAGCCCTATCTAAATGCAATGGTTCACATACCTTCAAGCGTGCTTATCTCAACCAGCAAGACCCTTAGATAATCCAAGAGGCATGCACATTCTAATAACTTTGCAATGCCCTTTGTTGAAAAAAAACTTGGTAACTCTATGATATCAGATAATTAATGAAGTTCAATACACGTTTGTCATGTAACTACAATTCTATTATTTTTTACTGTTGCCGCACCAAGACGTCACCATCAGTTTGGATATGGAGTAAATGGAATCAGAGCTTAACATACTTCTCTAATGTAATGAGTTGAAGAAAAAGGTGATTGATGAACTAGTGGATTGATGAAACGAAAAGCATGACAGTGTAGAAGAGATCGAGATGAACCTCGTGGTGATGTCAGAATTCGCAGGGATGCCGGAGATGACAAAAAAAACGCCAAACATTCGTCGAAGAGTTCGCCGACGAGAACTTCAGCTTCAGATCGTGCTTGTGTGCATGGTCCTTCACAATTTTGTGTATGGACGATAATCGTAATAGTGTTGAGACATTGTCATGAACATGGATTAATTAATTATCTATCTTGTACGTCAATGTTGAATGCTCATGGATATTTATGTCAAGATATTGCATTTGTGTTAAAAAATACCGCTTTTGTGAACAAATATGAACAAAATACATGTACTATATGAAGAAAGATATATCATACAACACTCACGGGCAAAACAGGTCATTCCAACCAAAACCTCAGTTTCATAGATTGGAGCTGCTGTGTAAGCCTAGGCAAAATACCCGATACCCATTACCCATACCCGAATTACCTGAACCCGAGGTATCTGATCCCAAATTCGGATAGCGATTTTGATTGCCCGATATTAGTTTGGGTAATTCGGGTAATATCCCCCGGTACCCAAACTACCCGAACTACCCAAAGATTTGTTTTTGTCTTTCTATTTATCATATGTTGTTAGTTGAACACTTTCACTTGTCACTTTATTAGAATATAATTCTCTCTATTTGAACGAGTGACTGTAATATATTATTCTCTGCAAATTGCTGTTGAAATTCTATACAAATTGCTACTGAAATTATGTATAGATCGCTACTGAAATTTAGTGTAGTTTGTTGTTTTTCGTAAATTTGGGTATATCGGGTAATACCCGAACCCGAACCCGAATTATCGGGTACCCGAATTTGCGGGTAGTGTTTTTTCGAGGCAAAAATCGGGTAGCAGTTTTCATTACTCGAATTTTGAATTACCTGAATTACCCGACCAAAAAAATCGGGTAACCTGAACGCCCACGCTTTCATTTTGAATTCACCATGGAGCATCTCCACCGTGGTATGTTTGTTATAGCTTTAGATATGCAAGTTGTTAAACCTGATGTTAACAACTCTCTTAATTAGCTAGTTTAGCACCAATAATTGAGGTTGGTAAGGTAGGGCCACGTTTGCCACAGCTTAGGACAGACAGCTAAATAACCTATAACCTTATTAAAAAAATGATTACCCGGAGTTGTTCATTTGAGCAAAAAAAAAAGGTGATCCGTTGCTGTTTTCAAGTCTTCTTAGGGTGTTTAATTTATCCACTGTATAATTATTATAATCATCTTTATGCATACATTCATAAACATACGGGTTATACTATTCTTATAAGCATGAGAGATTGAGTTGGCGTACCTTCAGATTAATAATAAATAATCATAGGCATTCTCGCGTTTTTCCTCCGTCTCATAAAAATAGGCTGCGTTTAGTTCGCGAAAAGAAAATTTTTGACGTCACATTGGATGTGTCGGAAGGATGTCGGGAGGGGTTTTCGAATACTAATAAAGAAACAAATTACAGAACCCGTCAGGAAACTGCGAGACGAATCTAATGATACTAATTAATCCGTCATTAGCACATGTTGGTTACTGTAGCACTTAAGACTTTTCATAGACTAATTAGACTTAAAAGATTCGTCTCGTAATTTTTTCGAGAACTGTGCAATTAGTTTTTTTTGTCTACGTTTAGTACTTCATGCATATGTCAAACATTCGATGTGATGGGTAGAGACAAAAATTTTTAGGAACTAAACCAGGCATAGTCTTGTAGGATCTGTCACGCATACCAAGACTGATGAACAATGACCTACATGCCTCCTAGTATACGGTGTTTAAATCTTAGGATAAAGTTTAGAGGTGTCATATCAGGTGTTATATAGGATGTCACATCAAGTATTCGGATAATAATAAAAAATAAATTACAGAAGTCCTCAGTCATCCGCGAAACGACGTTATTATGCCTAATTAATCCGTTATTAGTACATGTTTACTGTAGCACCACATTGTCAAATCATGGACTAATTAGGCTTAAAAAATCATCTCGCAAATTAGTCTTAATCTATGCATTTAGTTTCATAATTAGTCTATATTTAATACTTCATATATGTGTCAAACATTCAATGTTGCCCGAACATTGTTGTGGCATTCAAGGTCATAAAGAGTGTGGCAAGCCTACTACGGGCGTGTTTAGATCCAAAAAATTTTCACGAAAAACTACAGCAACGAATCTTGCAGTACATGCATGGAGAATTAAATGTAGACAAAAAAACTAATTACATAATTTGGTTGGAAATCACGAGATGAACGTTTTGAGACTAATTAGTCTGTGATTTTGACACTAAAGTGCTATAGTAACAATTATGCTAATGATAGATTAATTAGGCTTAATAAAGTCGTCTCGTGGTTTCTAGGCAAGCTATCTAATTAGTTTTTTTATTAGTATCCGAAAATCCTTTCTGACATCGCACGAAACATTCGATGTGATATTTTTCAAAAACTTTTCACCAGCTAAACCCACCATACGTTAGTCTACAGCTTGGTAGCATCCTTCCATTAAAAGTTAGTCTGCATCCTCAATTCAGAGCCAGGCTAATCAACGAAGCTGGCCCTTCTCAGCCTGCCCAAAGCTCAGTACCTCGCCTTCGAACTCCACGTTACCGTGATCCATTGCTTTCTGCCTTGGTGGTGCCACAAGCTACCTCCTCCGGATTTCAAGAAGGTTCGGATGCAACAGTTCGCACTCAGCGTACACTTAGCCAACGCCGACAGACCCGTAAGTCCGCACATCCTGATGCCTACATAATCCTTCCATCATCTTACTTACAAATGGCATAGTTATACATCACACTTCATATTGTCAGCATGAAACATATACATTGTCAGATTGCTGCTCACGCTTCGCGCGGGCCACTATGCCAAAACATGACAAAGGAGACACCTAGATCAGTGACTCGGAATTGAAACGCGTCACTGATATGAGATCAGTGACGTGGATAAACAGAACGCGTCACTTGTTATGTGTCAACCACTTCCACTAAAGAAAAACGCGTCACTAATGACATGTTATCCGTGACTATTCTCAACTAGACGCGTCTCTGAAAAGAAGAACCCTCGTGAGTGACTCGTTTCGAGGAGGCGCGTCGCTGCTATATGAGCATGGACCCGAAAAAAATATCAATTCCAGTAAAATTGAAGAGTCAGGTCCGAAACCCCCGTCCCTTTCTCCGGTTCTCCCCCGCACCCTCTCTCTCTCTCAACAGTCTGTTCCCCTCTTCCCAACCCCTCGTTTCGATCTGGCAACTGGAATGGAAGGGCGAATCCATGTCCGCCGGATCTGCAGGCAGGCGTTCGGATCCGGCCACCGCCCCTCCCCTCCCACTCTCTCTCCCCCCGCCGCTATCGCCACCTCCCCTCTTCCTCCTCTGCTGCCAGCGCGCCTCCCGCTCCCCACAACCGCGAGATCTGGTGAGGTGGCCTCGTCCACAGAGAGCATCTTGCCGAGGAGGCTCCTCCCCTCGTCGGAGTTGGACCAACGCTGGATGGCAAGGGGAAGCAGCCAAAGGTGATTTCGTCGCACTTCAGCCACACCCCACACCGCCGCCCCCCCACCCCCCCTCCCCCCCCTCACCAACCCTAACCAGATTACCAGACGAGCAAGGCGGCCGCCGCGTCCTCGAAGGTCAAGAGCTTCCGCATCGACGAGGAGGATCGTCGGATCCTATCAGTCGAGCCAGGAGCCGTACTAGCCGGTGAGGTTCCTCTCCTGTCTCGTTGACTTGGGGAATCGAGAGAGAAGCAGATCCAGTTTCTGTGCGAGAGCGACCAACTCAGGCAACATTGATTCCCCAATGCGACAGAAAAGGTATTGTTTAGGTATTTTCTACAAGAAATTCAGAGGTCCTATGAACCTGCAACTTTCAGATGTGAAATTGTTAGTCCTGTTATTGATTGGTTTGAAACTGAAACTATGTGCAGTAGGATAGGTACCTGTAGGGTTAGTTAGACAACCTAGGTAGAATGAATGCATGTTATGAACATAATAATTACTATATTAGAGGCTAGAAGGATTTACTCTAAACTGTGGTATATTTATCTCACTTTCAGTCTAAGCCTGGTTTGCATTGCGGTGAATATCTGTTATGTGAAGTCAAATACCTACTGTTTAGACCCTGAACCAATTCTGTTCATTGAACCCTTCCTCTCAGTTTCATGTGTAAACAACTTAATTGGCTTTAACAACAATCATTATTGGTATATAGCTCTACCATTTTGTTTTAAGGTTTCAGGTCTAACTCTCAATTGTTCAGGAGATAAAAGGTCCTAAAATTTGGTAATTTAGACCCTTAACTCAGATTCACATTTTTGTTTCAGCAGTGCCTATTCTATTATCATTTTCTGCTGATTTAGTGTATAACTAACTCAATTGGCCTCAAGAATATAGGATACTGGATCATAGATTTTTTTTATTCTAAAATAATTCATGACTTTTAGGTGTGAGCTGCTATCAAAGTTAACGCATCAGTCATCATTTGCGTCACCTATTCTGAGCGCGCTGCAATGTATACATATACAAATGAATATTGCTTGTACAGGGCTGCAAGGTGATCTTACTTATTTGGTTATTTACAAATGTTCTTGTTTCCACTTCTACAGCTCTGCTTTTCACTAAACTCATGTAGTCATGCGTTTTAGGCATTAGAGATAATTGCAACTCCTACATTTTTAGGCATAAGTTAGGCGCAACTAAATCAGAGTTCTCCTTTCTTTGAGTCTAGAATAAAGATGGCTTCACAGTAGCAGGTAGGTGTTTTTTAACTGAAATTTAGAATATGGGAGCAACAGTGTAAGGTTTAATCTAGGAGCCATTATCTAGAAATTGTTTATCAAAGCAAATTATATTACAAGTATTTTTTTTGGTCTTTATGCTTGTGAGTCTGTGTATTATTTCTCTACTTGGCTCACATTAATGAGTGGCAGGGATCTGGTAACTTATTCATAATGATGTTCTATAAGCAGCTTGTTTTGAGGATGAAACATAATGCTATCAGAACTCCTGTTTTTTTAATTGCTGGTTCGAGTTCAGAAATCTATTTCTGAAAACTTTCTTCTATTTCTTCTATTTCTCCAGATATTTGGTTAAATGCTTGGAGTTTCAGCTTGATTCGTACCTGGAAAGTAAGGTCTGGTACAGAAGCATGTCCCAAGTTGAGTTTTAGGTCATGTGCTTTTTTAAAGGGTAAGGGTATATATTTCACTGGCACAGCTGAAATTTTGCTCAATATGATGCTAGGTAAAGAAAAAAAAAACTACCCTTCCGGTCTGTTGTATGGTGACACAGAAAATTACCCTTCTGGGTAGTGGGTTATCAATCTAATATATGATAGTTGCTGTGTTAAAAAAAGATGATAGTTGCATTTTATCTTTTTTTAAAACCTATTTGCATTTTATCTTCATGGTGGTTAACTGGTTATTTGTGGCAGGGGAGACAAATCCATTGAGTTGGGCAATGAGGATGCGGGCTGCAAACTGGTGGGCAATATATATCATGAGGATTTTAGCTAGATAGATCTTATTAGAGAGATGCTTAATTTAATTTGTAGCAGTTGATATACCACTCCTGGTCGATCCCAATAAACGAGTCAAATATTGAACTGTCGAAATATTGGAACTGTTGATTGTGTAGGAAAAAGGAAGTGACCGAAAGGGGTGTAGGAAGCATCTATTTGGGGTGCCTCAGCACTTAAAAGTGATGAACTGACAGCTCAGTAACTCTGCACTTGCGACTTGGCACTCTAGTTTTTAATTTCCTGAAGTATTTTAGGTTGCTTACTTCTAAAAAAGGTTGCCAAGACCAAATGCTAGGTTCAAACATGATAGACTGCACTTCAGTTTGGTTGATAGCTTGTACAGGTGTATCCTGTGTTTTCTTACAACTTAGGTGGTGGGTTCGGTTAGTTGTCAGATTAATCCTAGTGGTGTGGCCGGTGACTAATTTTCAGTATTGGGCTATTGGCTCTCTGTTTGGAGATGTGCAGGTATCTTCAGTCAATTTATATAATGAAACCTAAGCTTTGCATGTGCTGGGAGCTTTGGTTTTACTGTTTTTTGATGGCTTCTCTCCTAGTGATTCTAGAGGCTAAGTTCAGATCCCATGAAAGTGACTGATGGATTGTTTCATTTGGAAGAGATGCCAAGGGTACTGTTAATTCAGACCTAGATAACAGACTTTGTGTGTGGTTACTACGACAACTCTATTTTTAGTTTGTTACCTAGATAATAGTCTGATTGTTTCTGTTGTCTTAAAGTAGTATGCTCATTTAATCTTATTTTGTACAGTTAGCATTTCGTGAAGCTGTTGCTTTTGTGTTTACATGCATCCCTTCCTTTACCATTAGTTGTCATCCACACGAATTTAAATTCGGTTTCGTTTCACTTGTCAGGGACATGCGTTGGCGATCGAGCAGTGGGGCTAGGAACATTCAATTTGCCATGGGAATGAAACAAATGGCATAGTAATTTTGTCATTGTCTATCTGTATAAATTTTGCTACCTGATTTTAGATCTGCACATTATGCCAACTGTTAGTTTTTGTCTAAAGTATATCTTGAGCATGTCTAGGAATGGTTCATCTCTTATTCAGTGCATCGCTTGCCATGGAGAGAAAAATCAACAAATGTCTAGTAGTGTCACTAGGAACCTGTGATCTGTACATAAAACTTTGCTTCATGTACCTAGACAGGCATTATCACAACATCCACTCTAATTGTATATCCACTCTAATTGGACAATCACTTTCTTTGATCTATCAATTGATGATAGCTTATCGAACTAGGAGCTTGTGGTTCTTACCTACTGTTTTATTTACTGATCACGTGGTATTCCTGAAACAATAGTAAAGAGGCAAAACAGGAAATTTTGCATCACAGAATAGTCTAGAACTTAAATTTGTTAGAAATGCAATGCTAGCTTATATTTAGAACTGCAATCTGTCTGCTAATTCTTAAATTTGTTAAAACTTAAATTCGTAAGAACTGCAATCTGTCTATGCTAATTCTTGGTGAACTATTTTTTTTTGCCATGTCGCAATATCACTGATATTTTTGCAGCCACTAAAAACTTTGTTAGTCAGTTAGATGTTGTGCCATTATATTAAAATATAAGATACCGACCTGCATGCGCTTTCTATTCACTGAATAGAATATTGCTATGTTTGATTGCTCCTTGTACAGATTAATACATTACTAATTAGACAAGTTTACGAGCATCACATACGAACTTCCAAAACCCCAGAACTGCTACACGTATATATAGGCTACTGCTACATGTTTTATTTTCTCATAGGAGAATGTTTAGCCCTACTGTAGTTCTATTAGAAATTCTTGTGGAATGCCCTGTACCAGGTGCTTGGATACTGAAACAGTTGCCTTTTGATCTCTTTTCTATTTAAATGGCTGATGAGGAGGTTGTGAATTACTGCAAAGGCTAGAGGCTAGCAGCTTTCAACTTCAGTTCTTGTGCAAAACCAGGTGGACAACAGCACAGCAGCTTGGCTCTTATCTCAGGTGAGCAGCGACAACAGCTAAGCATCAATTTACTTTTGAATGAAATGTCCCTTTTATGATACTGCGTATTGTTTCTATCTTGAATAGACCAACTACTGTAGTTTCTTTCTAAAGTTTCTATCTTGAATAGACCAATGTACCTGCCATTATTGTTTCATATATGGCTGCTAGATGCATGTCACCAAACTGCTAGATGCATGGAACCAAACTGCTAATTGCATGCAATTTTTATTTTCAGGAACTTGGAGATGTTAGGTAGCAGCTTTTGAGCATCAAGGTGATCAAACTGCTATTGGATGCTAGTTCTAGTTTTATTTTGAACTCATTGGACACGATATCTTTTGTTGTGATGAATCAATATTTTGCATCCTAATATCTATCCTGGTTGTGATGACGTGTGAGCTTTTGAATTTTAGTTTGATGGCTTCGATGGCAATATAAGCTACTAGGTTCATCTAGGATGTGTAATTTAGTAGCTAGTGCTGACTGTAATTTATATAAAACAGGGCCTTTTGTATATGACCAGGGCATCATGTTTTTATTTTTTTTGTTTTTGTAATTTATTACCAGAGACGCGTTTTCCCCAGGCGCGTCGCTGATGAGTCCATCATCAGTGACGCGTTTCGTCTACACTCGTCACTGGTAAGGGTCATCAGTGACGCGTTTTGTCTACACGCGTCACTGGAAACGGTCATCAGTGACGCGTTTTGTCTACACGCGTCACCAGAAACGGTCATCAGTGACGCGTTTCATCTACACGCGTCACTGGTCAGGGTTATCAGTGACGTGTAAAAACACGTCACTAATGTGTTCACATCACAGACGCAACAAAAGTGACGCGTGTTTTCCGCGTCACTAATGACTGTTTAGACGCGTCACTAATTTGCGTTTCTGGCATAGTGGGCTCTCCTGCTAGTTCATATAATAGTTAGCTCTTCACATTTGATACATGGTCTATTTGTCTCTCTCACAAAGTTTATTGGTTTTGTGTCTAAGCCGGCTATAAGCAGTCTGTTTCTCCTCTCTCTCTTCTACCGCATATAACCCATTTACAGCCCTTTACTGTAGTTGCTCAAAAAAAAGTATGGTACTTAGGTCATTTTCAATGAGAATTTCATTGAATTTTATGGACATTAAATATGCTGACATGACATTATATTTATGAAGAGAGAGGTGATAAAAGTTTCATGAGAGTAGAGATAGTTTCATAGGGATAAAACTCTTTAACATCGTTTTCAACGTACGGGAGCATTAGAAACTGTAGCACTGAGACCAGCCTCGGTACGCAGGTGCATGTTTTCGTGTGAAAAGGTGCATTGGTGAGTTTTCTATTATGGTGCATGTATCTTTTGTGGCTGTAGTAAACATGACAAATGAGCAATTAATACACATCGTGTACAAGTATGTAGGTTTTTTTTTCATCAACCTTGGTATGAGTGACAGGTCCTTCAACGATCATTTTCATGGGATAGAGGGAGCACAGCCACATAAACACCGCTACACCAACCTTTTCACAGAAAACATGCACCTGCAGACTCCATGCAGTACTTTTCTAGTTTTCTTTGAATCGAGGGACAGAGGGAGCACAACCACATGCACACTGTAATAAAAAACTCACCATACACCAACCTTTTCATAGAAAACATGCTCCTGCATACTTCGTGTAGTACTTTTCTTTGAATCGAGGATGTAACCAGCTATATTTCCAGTGACCCTGCTTAGGGCCGGTTTGGCTTTAGTCACTTTTAATCACTAAAATGACAAACGCTCCACTAAAGTTTAGGGTTTAGGATTTAAAGTACTACAGTGAATTCATTATTTATCTCGTTGCATGTGCACTGGGGCCCATGCTCCACTGATTCCATTCGAGCATCTTTGGTCACAGCTCTGAGACGGTCTCCAACAAGAGAGAATTTCTCGGTTGCCACTAAAATCTATAGCACTTCCTTCATTACCATCAAAATTTCTAAATTTACCTCACTGCCATCTATTTGAAAATTTTGATTCCCTCGTTGCCATTGCCGTTACATGGTTGTTACATGGTTATGGTTAGATATTATTTCCCAGGCTGCCATCTATATATATAATTTCTTCCCTTCACTGCCATTGATGAAACGGAACGGCGTTTCCTGGTTCCCTAGCTAGCCCTGTCCACGTTTTGTCAACCAAACCGTCATCACTGGTTCTATACGGGTGGTGGATTGGATTACATTAGCACACATTGGTTCAGATTCATTGCAAGTCCGCGGCTGTCCGCCTAGCATAGCGAGGTGCATGTGCTAATGTGTGGCCGAGGCTTGGTCGTTGTTGCTGCTGGCCACGTATCACGCCGTGCCGCTGCCTAGAATTTGACAGAGGACAATGCGTGCGGGAAACTTTTGCTTCCCATATCGTCTAGATGGCCGACGCGGAAGACATGACCCCTGACGCCGAAGCTGCCTAGGACCAACCCTCGACCCCCGTCGACGCAGACGCCGCCTAGGTCCGACGCATCGACGCAGGGAGCGACGCCGGATCGAATCGGATCGGTGACCCGCACGCCTCGACGCTTCGACAGTCGACGCCCCGTGCCATCGCCCTCCTGACCCGATGCATAGACCCCGTACAGACGTCCCTGCATCGCCGCCCTACCGACCGGAGGAGGCAGGACGATAGCGTGTCGCTGCCCCCACGGGAGCGCCCAGCTCGCTTCGCCGCAACCTCGCTGGTGCCGCGTGCTGGACCCTGGTCATCGCGGTCCTCGCGTGCCGCTCGCCGCTGTCCGCGCGAGGTCTGCCGGCACCAAAGCGGCCTCGCCATGCACCGGCGCTGCTGTCCCGCATGCAAGCTCCCAACTCGCTGGCGCACGTGAGGTCCGCTCGTGCTGCTCCCCGCGCGAGGTCTGACCGCGCCGCCGCGGCCTCGCTGTGAGCCGGCTCCGCCGCTAGCCAGTTGTCGCTTGACCTGTGCCCGCTTGCCACCATCCCCGGGCGCGAGCTCGTAGCTCGCTTTGCTACGCGTTCGGTGCTGCCCTGTGCGCGTCGCAGCTTACCGCTTGCCCGGGGCCTCGGGGTCTCGGGGATGGCGGCCCGACCATCGCGTCATGCTGCGGCGGCTAGCGTACGGCGACAGGGACACTGGGACAGGGATGACGCGACCGTAACGGAGGTAAATGGTGGGGCCCAGCTGTCAGCGACTGTAACTTCATAGGTCTTAACAGAAATGGCAATTAAGGAAACACAAAAATTATTTGATGGCAGTGAGGTAAATTTAGAAATTTTGATGGCAATGAAGGAAGTGCTATAATTTTTAATGGCAATAAGAGAATTCTCTCCTCCAACAACTATGACCCAAAATACAAGATTTATTTGTCATTTGGGTAGATTTGATACCTATTTTTGATCTTCTCCAAAAACAAGACTCAAAAGACAACCCTTTCTACAAATGAGTCTCCAAAAGAGAATACTTAGATTTAGGTTATACATTTCTTAATACCAAAAATGAGTCTTTCATACAGATACTCTGTTGGAGGCTATAGTTATTATGTTGAATACCCATTTTGAGTTTGGGTTTCGCAATGGATCTCCTGGAGACAGCCTAATACTTCAGTACTTCACCAATCAGTTTGAAATGAAAGCTGGTAATTTTTTTTAAACAAACGTCAGATCGTGAGCGGTTCAAAAAAAAAAGTCAGATCGTGAGCGATACCCGTTCTTTATTACCGAGTGCCGGTACCCGAACGTGGCAACTAGTAGTTAGTAGTCACCTTCTGTCCTCTACACTTCATCAAGCCTCTGCAAAACGAAAACGAGACAGAAAGAATCTTGGAGTTCTCTCTACTCTACTCCAAGCGACAGTGCGACACCACTACCATACATGGGTTGCACAGAGAAGGCATAGAGAGGTCGATGGAGGTGGTGAGCGCTTCCCATGGCGCGTTGGGTCCCCAGCTGGGGAAGCTCACGGCTCTGCTCGCCAATGGAGTATGCCCGCCTCAAAGGAGTCCGCCGAGAGATTCGCTCCCTCAAATCTGAGCTGACCAGCATGCAAGCAGCGGTCCAGAAGTACTCCACGTTGCAAGATCCCGATGTCCAGGCGAAAGCGTGGATATCGCTGGTGAGAGAGCTTGCCTATGACACGGAGGATGTCATCGACAAGTTCATCCACCAGCTCGGTGATGGCGGCCACCAAAGTCAGAGTGGCTTCAAGGAGTTCTTCCGCCAGACTATTCGCGGTCTCAAGACGCTCGGGTCTCGCCAGCCAAATCGATGACCTAAAGGTACGTGTCAAGGAGGTGAAAGAGCTCAAGAATAGTTACAAGCTCGATGATGTTGCTCGTAGCAACTCTGAGCATTCGGCCATGGATCCCCGGTTGTCTGCTTTTTTTTTTTTTTTTTTTTTTTTTTTGTAGAGGAGACACACCTTGTGGGTATTGATGGTCTGAGAGATGATCTCATCAATTGGATGATGGAAGAAGAAAATAGCTCGGCTAAGCATCGCAGGGTACTATCTATTGTTGGGTTCGGGGGGCTGGGAAAGACAACATTGGCAAAAGAGGTCTGTCACAAGATCCAAGGGCATTTTGATTGTTATGCTTTTGTCTGTGTCTCACAACAGCCGAATGTAAAGAAAATTATGAAGGATCTAATCTCTGAAGTGCCTTGCAAGAAGGATTTTACAGAAGATATTGACACTTGGGACGAAAAGAAAATTATTAGGAAGCTTAGAGAATTGTTACAAGATAAGAAGTAATTTCATGCCTTTTTTTAGAAATAGAGAATTTACTATTTTTTATTAATTAGTAATCTACAAAAATATACCACAGATCTTGTAAATATGAGAAATATAGAATAGTTTTCTAAGCGGAAATATTTTTTTGTAAGAGAGCAACTTATTTATTATCTTAATATTTTTTAATACAATAGTTATGTTTTATTTTACCTTAATAGTGTACTAGTCATACATTGTAAAGAAATCAAAATTTTAATGTATTAAACAAGGCAAAACATAGCTGTATTTTCTGCACTGCCATATTAGCTCGTGTATTCATTTACCACAAATAATTAGTGATAGATGCAATTTACTGTAAAATGTTCATGATTTTTGGATATATATATATATATATATATATATATATATATATATATATATATATATATATATATATATATATATATATATAACATCTTTAAATAAATAAAACATCATATATAGATTTTTTGTTTTTCAGCCACACACATATAACATAACATGCAGCTTTATTTTTTTCCATCTATAATCTAAACATCACTAACCTAACAAAACTGGTTTGGTCATTTTAGGAATTTTGGTATTTTCATTTAATTTTGGTATATTCATATAGCATCCATAGAATTGAAGGGAATGTCATAGAAGTTCAAATGCAAACTCATTTTTGTAAGATTCATAGTTATCAATTTCATATGAACTTTTCAAAAATAAGTTTGCATCTTAACTTTTAAGACATCCGAACTATGGCAATGTTTGCCTAAACAGTACACGGCGGCAAGATCCCATGTAGCGTGTATACCAAGTATATGGTAAATGTAATGACATGTATGTATTCATAGAAAAAAATTATAATGACAAGTTGCATAATATTTTCATGTGAGAATGGCTACATAATCAGTTTGTGAACTAATTTTTTTTGTTCTCTCAATTTTAATAATCTATGCAAACATCTAGCTAGGCTTCAAGCATAGTTATTAGTTATCATCTGGCAAGAAACGCCGTGCTTACATGGCGAACACACCACCCAAAAACACTTTCCATAATTGATCTGTTTGTGGTGTTATTGTCGTGGTCTGTTTATTGTTCTTCTATTGAATTTCTTTTATCATAATGTTATTCGAGTTCTATATTTTTTCTTGTATGCCACTTGAATTATTTAGTATGGTGTTGGAGTCTCATGGTATGCCTGTATTTTATTTCTATACTTAAGCTCCATTCCATAATTGGTTAACAATATTTATTTATTTCTATCAGGTACCTCATCGTTATTGATGATATATGGTCTACAGCGGCATGGGACACTATTAAATGTGTTTTCCCGGAGAATAAATTTTCTAGCAGAATTATAGCAACTACACGCATTGTTGACGTAGCAAGGTCATGTTGTCTCAGTGGTAATGGCCGCATGTATAAAATGGAAGCTCTAAGTGATCTTCACTCGAAAAACTTGTTTTTCAAAAGAGTATTTGGTTCTGAGGACGAGGACTGTTGCCCGGATATGCTAAAAGAAGTTTCAAATGAAATATTGAAAAAATGTGGAGGCCTACCATTGGCAATCATCAGCATTTCAAGTTTATTGGCAAACAAACCGTTTGTCAAAGATGAGTGGGAGAAGGTCAGAAGGTCAATTGGTTCTGCATTGGACAAAAATATAAGCTTGGAGGGCATGAATGGCATCCTATGCCTTAGCTACAATGATCTTCCACCTAATCTAAAGACCTTTATTATATCTAAGTAAATTTCCTGAGGATTATGTGATTGAGAGAGAGAATTTGGTGAGACGATGGATAGCAGAAGGCCTTATCTCTGAAGAGCGTGGACTAAGCAAACAAGTGGTCGCCGAGAACCACTTCTATGAGCTAATCAATAAAAGCATGGTCCAACCAGTGGACGTTGGCTATGATGGCAAGGTTCGTGCGTGTCAAGTCCATGACATGATGCTTGAGCTCATTCTTTCAAAATCAATTGAAGATAATTTCATTAGTGTGGTAGGCCACGGACAAACTGATTTGGTAAGTTGCGATGGTTCTATTTGTCGACTATCAGTCCAACACATTGATCATGAGCTTGTGTCTGTATTGGAAAATCAAGATCTAAGCCATGTCCGATCTCTGACAGTAATAACATCAAGTTGCATCATACACTTTCCTAGCCTTGTTAAGTTTGAAACTTTGCGTGTACTAGATTTTAAAGGTTGGCAGAGTCTGCAAGAGTATGATATGAAGGGTATAGATAAACTATTCCTGCTAAAGTACTTGAGCCTTAGGGGAACTAATATGTCAAAGATCCCCTCAGGAATTGTGAGGCTTTATGATCTGGAGACGCTAGATCTTAGAGATAATGATAAAGCAGAGTTTCCATCCAGAATTGTTGAGCTCACTAAACTACAATATCTACTGGTTAGAAGATCTTATTATAGCCCTACAGAGATACAAAAAGGGATTGGAAATATGAGTAACCTAAGGGTAATCACAGGCTTCAATATTATCAATAGTTCATTAGGTGAAGTGGAGGAGCTCGGGAACCTGACCAATTTGACTATACTGCATCTACATCTAGACGGTAGAGGATCTGAGAAATACAAGAGGCATGAAGAGATGTTACTCTCCTCACTATGCAAGCTTGGCAGCTGCAAACTCCAGTCATTATGGATAGCTTCTACTGATTCAACACCCCTCTAGTTTTTAGATTCTTGGTCCCCTCTGCCATCTTTCCTGCAGAGATTTCGAATGATCACCAGCTACGATTTACCAAAGGTGCCAAAGTGGATCACACCAGCACTCGCCAGTCTTGCATACATAGACATTAAATTAGTAAAAGCAACGGAGGAGGATCTGGGCATACTTGGAGAGATGCCTGCCTTAATTTCTCTGCTTCTAACTTTCGACACTGACCAGGAAGAAAAACTTACCATCAGAGACCATGGATTTACATGTTTGAAGGAGCTACACATTTTCAAATGATTTTTATTGGTATGGTGTGATGAACCTACTGTTTGAGGAAGGGGCACTGCCGAAGCTTGAGAAGCTTGACCTGCCGTTCGTAGTTCCATGGGCAAAATCCTATGGTTTCTACTTAGGCATTGGCCACCTCCCATGCCTGAAACATGTTACAATCACTCTTCGTAACCGTGGCGGTGCCATATCTTCAGAAAATAGGGCCGCAGCTGCTGCCATAAAGAATGAAGTAAATGCCCACTCCAATCATCCGAGGTTAATTATCTGTGGAGAAATGGAAAAGGGCGAGGAAGACAGCGACACCAATGAGGAAGAGTTTGAGAATGAGAATGACACCGAGGAAGGGAGCTATACGATGGGAAAATGTTATCATCACAGCATTTCATTACCTATGCAAGAGGTATCAATCATAACTCATAACTTCCTATTTCAAAATCACTCTGTTGCTTTCTATACTAAATAAGGATGTATATTGTAACACCTCAAGTGTTTAGTCCTTAATTGCATTGCATTTGCATAAGCATGACATGCATAATCCATGTTTAGTATTTCATGTAATGCAATTCCTGTGTTTGTTAGGGTTTGTTTGATTGATTTCATAAAGTATTTGATAGTTGGTGTAACAAAAAGGTAAAGTAGTCAATCATGACCTACAACACCTTAGCTATACTTAGGGTAACATTTGGATCAAGGTTCATGTTGACCAAAATTACAAAATTGCCCTCCAAGACAAGTTTGACCCCCATTTGACCATAGAAGGCTCTAGTTTGACCAATTAGAAAGTCTAAATT
>CM039606.1:37754168-37815574 GCA_022457205.1 Saccharum spontaneum | reverse complement strand
AAATGTGGTGTCAGCTAGCCTCTTGTGTAAGCCTTGCATAATCCTTGGTGTCTTACTTATTTCTGGTTTTTGACGGGTAAGTCTAGCTGAGTACATTCCAGTACTCAGGGTTTATTCCCTCCTGTTGCAGATGACATGCTTTACCAGGGCTTCTGCAAGACATGTCTCCACCCTGCGGGTGATGATGACTAGATCACACGGGCGTGGTATCATCTTTATGTACTTTCCTCGTGCTTTTGCGGGATGTCGATCATCCAAACTGGCAGTAATTAAGTAACTAAAGTGTGTGTTATGCTTCCGCTACTTTCAAACTCGGTTTGTAATAATTGCTACTCCGTGGTGTTAACTTATTTCGGAACTCCTTGTGAAATGTAACGTATGATGTGTATGTTGAATGATGCGATCCTGGTTGTAAGCAGTTTGGTTTGAAATCCTTCGTGATTTCGATTGACTACCGGGATTATATGGACTCAAGTTTGAAAATTTGAGCGCTTCGGTGCTTGTTTTCGTACTTGCGTTCTTATAATTTGGTCGGTTCTGTTACATATATTCTCCGTATCTAGTAGTATATTCTCCGTATCTAGTAGTAGGACCTTTCTCGTGGCCTGATGGCATGCTATTTTTTCCATGTAAGGGAACTTACATAAAGTGCAAGTACGGGATGGTGCTCTGATTGCTTCCATCGACTTTGACCCTGAATCTACCATTTGTTTTACCTTTCAGATGGGAATGCAAGACTGGGAGACCTACAGTACCGTATCTCGGAAAGAAGTGGCAGTTGTTGTTTTTGTTCTATGGATACCATTCAGTTTTCTGGGGGTCTTGTATCAGATTATCTTTGATTGGTGACTATTCTTAAGAATCAAGCTCACCTCTAGGTGAAGTTTCGTTGTTGAGTATTTGAACTACTTGTGTGTAACTTAATTTGATGGACCATGGATTGCTACAAGTTTGATGTCAGGTTTCAGAGATGTATGTGGTTTTGTCATCGCTATATTCTCTGAAGTTTTGTTGTTGAGTATTTGAACTACTTGTGTGTAATTTAATTTGATGGACCATGGATTGCTACAAGTTTGATGTCAGGTTTTAGAGATGTACTATGTGGTTTTGTCATCGCTATATTCTCTGAACTGCTCTACCGTGGTTCAGAGATGTACGCACACGTACGAGTGCTGCATCTAATCAGCGGTGCATTTGGATGTATATTACAACAAACACGGCTACGTGGTACGGCCCTCGCCGAGTGGCCGGTTGCTCTGTTCCTGCTGATACACTAATTAACGAGTCGGCCATCGACCAGCTTGATCGATCTTGTCGCTGTCTGTCCCAAACACGCCGGAGCCAGGCTGAGTACATTGGGCACGGCCCCCAGCGAACCCTCAGGAGGCTTAGCCAGCCGCCATCGAGGGTAGACGATGGCAGGGTAAGAGCATGTCCAAAAGATTAGCCAAATTTACTGATTTAACTACTCTCTAAAATAGATTAGACAAAAAAAATACTAGAGTACTTCAACACACTTTGCAAAAACAAGAGGCTGGATGGCTAGCGAGGTAGGTTGTCTAAAAGTAAAGAGCGAGTGAGGTGGGATAGAGAGCTACTAAATTTGGAAAGTCACCTACAGAATCTGTTGAAGACGTTTTTCCTTTAACAATAGCTAAATTTACTTTTAGAAAATGATTCGGCTAATCTTTTGAAGATGTGCTCTAAGAGGTGAAGGCCCTAGAAGAAAAGAAGCCAGCGGTGCCGGGATCAGAGTAGTTGGCTAGGAGGCAGGGAGTTACCTTCTTGCCCCTGGCCATTTGTCTGACCGTGATGAAACTCACTCGAGCCTTTTATAAATTCGTTCTACCCGGGTATGTCCTGTAAATACCCAGTGGTAGAACAATTTTAGAGAGAATTTTTATGAATTAATGAGCATTTACTCCAAAATTTATTCCACCTACTGCACTGTTCACGCTCAACTACGACTCTGTGTCGCCGGTTCCTGTGGGAAATCCCCATCCTCCCCGTCTAGTTGCTAGCGAGGGTGGAAACCAGGCGTGACTCCACAATTTATAAGCATCGATAATTTAATATAAAATAAAAAAATACTTAAAATATAATTTGGAAAATTGTGTCATGTTGTTAAGTAATGGCTTATAAAAAAAAGATCGGAGGGAGTAGTTGAAAGGAAGCTTTCATGGCTGTCGTTTGGTGGATGTCGAGGCAAAGGATCATCTTACGTAAAAACCCTTACAGTTCTATTTATATCTATTTTGGCACTTGTTTAGATATCTGTCTTCTACAATCCAACTCTTATCTTACACCTTTCCAGACAAAAACATCTCTATCCGTGCAAGTTATTAAACTTGAGATTAACACTTTTTAAGCAAGCAGTTACAAAGGTAGGACCCGCGGCTGGCTGTGATGGCCGGCCTTGGCTAGTTTTAGACCGTGTTATAAAATAGAAGTCTTTTATTCGCTGGAGGTTTTGTCTCTATACATTTCATAAAAAAAAAACTCTTATCTCTATCCGTGCAAGTTGTTGAACTTGAGATTAACAATTTTTTTTAGCAAGCAGTAGCCCCCAATAATTGAGAGTGGTTGTGATGGCCGGCCGGCCTTGTTTAGTTTTAGACCGTGTATAATAAAATAAAAGCCTTTCTTTTATTTGCTGGAGGTTTTCATCGCGTAGAGATTTGGCCTTAAGTCGCCCAATGTATGTTTTATAAAACAGAGTCAAGTCTTCGATGATTAGTAAACTGAGGTCGTGATGGAAATCCGGCACACCCGTTATTTTAGTACCAACTACCAAGCACCGGTACCTACCGCACTATAGCAAGTTAGCAACAATCTTTGGGCGAATACACATTTTTATTTTCACTTCCCACTTCTCTACACTTGAAGCACACCAAACATAAACAAGAGAAAGTGCAAGAATGCTGGACTTCCCTCCACTCCCAGCATCACCGGTGGGGGAGATGGGCTGTAGAGAGGAGGCATAGAGAGATCGATGGAGGTAGTGAGCGCTTCCCATGCCGTGTTGGGTCCCCTACTGGGGAAGCTCACGGCTCTGCTCGCCGATGAGTGTGGCCGTCTCAAAGGCGTCCGCCGAGAGATTCGCTCCCTCAAATCAGAGCTGAAAAGCATGCAAGCAGCGGTCCAGAAGTACTCCACGTTGCAAGATCCCGATGTCCAGGCGAAAGCGTGGATATCGCTGGTGAGGGAGCTTGCCTATGACACCGAGGATGTCATTGACAAGTTCATCCACCAGCTCGGTGACGGCAACCACCAGAGTCAGAGTGGCTTCAAGGAGTTCTTCCGCAAGACTATTCGTGGTCTCAAGACGCTCGGATCTCGCCGCGGAATCGCCAGCCAAATCGACGACCTGAAGGTACGTGTCACGGAGGTGAAAGAGCTCAAGAATAGTTACAAGCTGGATGATGCTCGTAGCACCTGTGAGCATTCAGCCGTGGATCCCCGGTTGTCTGCTCTTTTTGTAGAGGAGACATATCTTGTGGGCATTGATGGTCCAAGAGACCATCTCGTCACTTGGATGATGGAAGAAGAAAATAGTTCAGCCAAGCATCGCAAGGTGCTATCTATTGTTGGGTTCGGTGGGTTGGGAAAAACGACATTGGCAAAGGAAGTCTGTCACAAGATCCAGGGGCATTTTGATTGTCATGCTTTTGTCTCTGTCTCACAGCAGCCGAATGTAAAGAAAATAATGAAGGATGTGATCTCTCAAGTGCCTTGCAAGAAAGATTTTATAGAAGATATCGACATTTGGGATGAAAAGAAATTTATTGGGAAGCTTAGAGAACTGTTACAAGATAAGAGGTAATTTCAGGCCCTACAATAGTTATGTTTTATTTTACCTAAATAGTGTACTAGTCATACATTGTAGAGAAATCAAAATTTTCAGTTTTAACAATTTTACCTTTTTTAATGTATTAAACAAGACAAAACATAGCTGTATTTTCTGCCCTGTCATATTAGCTCGTGTATTCAATTACTACAAATAACTAGTGGTAGATGTGATTTACTGTAAAATGTTCATGTTTTTTGGATATATATAAAAACATTTTAAATAAATAAAACATCATGTATAATTTTGTGTTCTTCAGCCACACATGTAACATAACATGCAGTTTTATTTTTTTCATCTATAATCTAAACATCGTTAACCTAACAAAACTGGTTTTGCCATTTTAGATTTTTTTGTATTTTCCTTTAATTTTCGTATATTCATAGAGCATCCATAGAAGGGAATTTCGCAGAAGTTGATGTGCAAACTCATTTTTGTAAGATTCATAGCTATCAATTTCATATGAATTTTTCAAAAATAAGTTTGCATCTTAACTTTTAAGACATCCCAACTATGGCAATGTTTGCCTAAACAGTACACGGCGAACAATCGACAAGATCCCATGTAGCGTGTATACCGAGTATATGGTAAATTAATGACATGTATGTATTCGTAGAAAAAACTTATAATGACAAGTTGCATAATATTTTCATGTGAGAATGGCTACATAATCAGTTTGTGAACTAATTTTTTTTGTTCTCTCAATTTTAATAATTTATGCAAGGCCTTGTTTAGATACCCAAATTCACCCCAAAATTTCACTATGCAAAAAGAAGATTCCCCGTCACATCAAAATATCGGCACATATATGGAGTACTAAATGTAGATGAAATCAAAAACTAATTACACAGTTTTGTTGTACTTTGCGAGACAAATATTTTAAGCCTAATTAATCAAAATTTGGACAATTATTACCAAATAAAAACAAAATTGCTACAGTGTGACGGGACATCTACTATGCAAAGTTTGGACCCCAAATTTGGGATCTAAACAAGGCCCAAGCATCTAGCTAGGCTTCAAGCATAGTTATTAGTTATCACCTGGCAAGAAACGCCGTGTACATGGCGAATAATTGATCTGTTTATGCTGTTATTGTCGTGGTCTGTTTATTGTTCTTCTATTGAATTTCATTTATCATCATGTTCTTCGAGTTCTATTTTTTTCATGTATGCCACTTGAATTATTTAGCATGGTGTTGGAGCCTCATGGTATGCCTGTATTTTATTTCTACTTAAACTCCACTCCATAATTTTTTTTGCGACTAACTCCATTCAATAATTGGTTAACAATATTTATTTATTTCTATCAGGTACCTCATCGTTATTGATGATATATGGTCTATAGCGGCATGGGACACTATTAAATGTGCTTTCCCGGAGAATAAATTTTCTAGCAGAATTATAGCAACTACACGCATCGTTGATGTAGCAAGGTCGTGTTGTCTCGGTGGTAATGACCGCATGTATGAAATGGAAGCTCTAAGCGATGTTCACTCCAAAAAATTGTTTTTCAAGAGAACATTTGGATCTGAGGACAGTTGCCCGGAAGGGCTAAAACAAGTTTCAAATGAAATATTGAAAAAATGTGGAGGCCTACCACTGGCAATCATCAGCATTTCAAGTTTATTGGCAAACAAACCGTTTCTCAAAGACGAGTGGGAGAAGGTCAGAAGGTCAATTGGTTCAAAATTGGACAAAAGTAGAAGCTTGGAGGGCATGTATAGCATCCTATGCCTTAGCTACAATGATCTTCATCCTAATCTAAAGACTTGTTTATTATATCTAAGTACATTTCCTGAGGATTATGTGATTGAGAGAGAGAGTTTGATGAGACGATGGATAGCAGAAGGCTTTATCTCCGAAGAGCGTGGATTGAGCAAACAAGAGGTCGCCGAGAATCACTTCTATGAGCTAATCAATAAAAGCATGATCCAACCAGTGGGTGTTGGCTATGATGGTAAGGCTCACGCGTGTCAAGTCCATGACATGATGCTTGAGCTCATTATTTCAAAATCAATTGAAGATAATTTCATCAGTGTGGTAGGCCACGGGCAAACTGATTTGGTAAACCGAGATGGTTCTATTCGTCGACTATCAGTCCAACACATTGATCAGGAGCTTGTGTCTGTCTTGGAAGATCAAGATCTAAGCCATGTCCGATCCCTGACAGTAATAACATCAAGTTGCATCAAACACTTGCCTAGCCTTGATAAGTTTGAAACTTTGCGTGTACTGGATTTTCAAGGTTGTCAGAGTCTGCAAGAGTATGATATGAATGGTATAGATAAACTATTCCAGCTAAAGTACTTCAGCCTTAGGGACACTGATATCTCCAAGATCCCCTCAGGAATTGTGAGGCTTTATGATCTAGAGACGCTAGATCTTAGAGATAATTATATAGAAGAGTTGCCATCCAAAATTGTTCAGCTCACTAAACTACAATACCTACTCCTTGCACCATCTGTTCTCTTTTTCAATGGTGGATTAATAATAAAGATACCAGATGGGATTGGAAATATGAGTAACCTGAGGGTTATCACAGGCTTCAATATTACCCAGAGTTCACTAGGTGCGGTGGCAGAGCTCGGGAACCTGACCAGTTTGAATGAACTACATCTAGAGCTGGACAGTCAAGGATATGAGGAATACAAGAAGCATGAAGAGATGTTACTCTCCTCACTATGCAAGCTTGGCAGTTGCAAACTCCAGTCGTTATGGATAGTTTCTATAAATTCAACACCCATCCAGTTTTTAGATTCTTGGTCCCCTCTGCCATCTTGCCTCCAGAGATTTCGGATGTCCACCAGTTACTATTTACCGAAGATGCCAAAGTGGATTGTACCAGCACTCGCCAGTCTTGCATACCTAAACATTAATTTAGTAAAGGCAACAGAGGAGGATTTGGGCATACTTGGAGAGATGCCTGCCTTAATTTCTCTGCTGCTAACTTTCAACACTAACCAGGAAGAAAAACTTAACATCAGAAGCCATGGTTTCCCATGTTTGAAGGAACTCTACATTTACGATAATCATGGTGCAGCAAACCTGCTGTTTGAGGAAGGGGCACTGCCGAAGCTTGAGAAGCTTGACCTGCCGTTCTTAGTTTCATGGGCAAAATCCAATGGGTTCTACTTAGGCATTGGCCACCTCCCATGCCTGAAATATGCTACAATCACTCTTCTTAACGATGGTGGTGCCTCGTCTTCAGAAAACAGGGCCGCAGCAGCTGCCATAAGGAATGAAGCAAATGCCCACTCCAAGCATCCGAGGTTAACTATCTATGGAGAAATGGAAAAGATCGAGGAAGACAGTGACACCAATGAGGAAGAGTCTGAAGAGGAGAGTGACACCAACGAGGAAGAGATGCTAGACGATGGGAAAATGTTATCATCACGACATTTCATTACCTATGCAAGAGGTATCGGTCATAATTTCCTATTTCAAAATCACTCTGTTGCTTTCTGTACTAAATACGGAGTACATTTATATTCTTCATATCTAGTACGTACGTAAAACATTTCTCGCGGCCTCATGTCCTGCTATTTTTGCTTGTTTGTTTATTTAGGGGAACATCTATAAAACGCGAGTGTAGCATGGTGCTCTGCTTGATTCATTGAATGTGATCCTGAATCTGCCATTCGTTATACTGTTACCTTTCAGATGGGAATGTAAGTGTGGGAGTTCAGATAAAAGGTACTGTATCTCAGAAGAAGTGGCCTTAGTTGCTTTGCTCTATGGACTATGGTATCATTCAGTTTTCTGGGAGTCTTGTATCAGATTTTCTTGGATTGTTAATTATTCTTAAGAACCAAGCTCACCTCTAGGTGAAGTTTCGTGGTTGTGTGTTTGAACTATTTGTGTGTAAGTTAATTTGATGAACCATGGATTGAGTGATATATGCTACAAGTTTGATGTCAAATTTCAGAGATGTACTGCTATACTCTGAACTGCTCTACCGTGGTTCAGAGATGTATAAGTATACTGCATCTAATCAGCGGTTCATTTGGCTGTAATCCTCGCCAAGTGGTCGGTTTCTTTGTTCCTGCTGATATATACTCTTAATTAACGAGTCGGCCATCGATCACTTTGATCGATCTTTTCCTTGTCTGTACCAAACACGCCAGAGCCCAGACCTGGGCTGGTTACCTTGGACTGGGCTTGAGGGCAGCAGAACCAGTACGGAACCACAACAGTAGTGCACTGCACAGTTCAGCAGCCGACACCGACGAGGGCCAACCTCCTTTTCCATAAACAAAATGAAATAAAATCATCTTGCGGCGATGGCTCGCTCACTCTGTGTGCGTATTATTTTCTCATGTACTCCCTCCATCCATTTATCGAAGTCATCTTACCGAAAAAAATTTCTCCAAGAGTCGGAGTCGTCTAAGCCAGGGACCATAGTTTTCACATGTCCCAGGTGCATGCAGCTCCTCTCACTAGCCCAATTAATTCAACCTCATGCGGTTCCTCTCATTGGTAGAATTAATTTAACCGTCTGCATGTGCCACCCCTTCTTAGTCATTGCGCATGACCCTAAGATGACTCCAATAAATGGATGGAGGGGGTAAAATGTACGAGGACGAGGAGGGATGTAATGTAGGGATGTTTTCTGTAAGAATAACTTCTTGCATGTCGGCTACTTTAGTGTTAAATGTTCTGGTCTAGAAAGAAAAGCAGAAACCTATATCCAGTAGCGACGTTTTCTGTTTCTTCAGAGTCCACCCATGGCCTTTCTGTTGAGATTGAGTCCACCCATGGCTGAATAGTTGAAAGTACATGCGGCATGTGTCAAGAGAAAAAGAGAAAAAAAAATACTTGTAGCCCAGCCATAGGTTGTTGTTACTGTGCACAGTGGGCCACTGCAGATGTGGGCTAGAGAGGGCTGCATCCGTCGAGGGATTGGGCCTCACTAGGCTCTCGATCGATCAACGGCCCAAAGGTCGTGGTATAGTGACAGTGGCCAACGGGCCCATGTCAATGCTAAACAACAGAACGTCACTTCCATCCTGTAGTCGTTGCCACGGAAAGATTCTCCTTCTCTGCTGTCATGTCAAGGTCTCCCCTGTCCCTGTGCTGCCACGTGACCAGGCCCACCATGCGTTGGCGTTGCTGCCCCGCTTGGCCAGGCCAGTATCCACATGATGATACTTTACAGTACGTATGTACTTATTATATGCTACTCCGTACGTACAAAGCGCCTGACAGGCACGTCAGCCAGCGACACACCACTGCAGCGGTGAAGAGTAGCCGTCGTGATCCCGTCCGCAGGTGCAAAACGCATGGCGGAAACGGCCGCTCGCCAACCAGCAGCCCAGCCACAGGCCACAGCCGACACCGCGCCGGCCGACAGTAACGGGTGGAAGATGCCGTCGGTACAGTGCAGCTCCGGCGGCAGACGACGCTTGGTGGGTCGGTTTCCTTCGCCACCGGGACCGGAACTTGTGGTGTACTCCTTCGCCTCCCATCCGACGACTGATGCCAAGTCTACGGGAACAGTCAGGCAGGCATCGTCGTCGACCTTGTACACACACAGCAGTGTGTGTTGGTCCCTGCATGTGTCGTCTACTCTCTAGTCTCTACTACGTACCACAAACTGGTGCTTTTGCTTCATTCAAGATCGACTGGTATGTACGGCGGGCTAATGACGACGTTGACATTGCCAAGCTACCTAGGCATGCTGGCAATGTTACGAGGTCATGTTTAGTTTCTAAAAATTTTCAAGATTCTCCATCACATCGAATATTTGGACACATACATGAAGTATTAAATGTAGACGAAAAAAACTAATTACACAGTTTGATAAAAAACCACGAGACAAATCTTTTGAGCCTAATTAGTCTAGAATTAGACACTAATTGATAAATACAAACGAAAGTGCTACAATAGTGCAAGCAAAAAATTTTCACGAACTAAACAGACCCTGGTATCAGCGAACCGTACTGCACACACTATCCTCGGTCCTCGCCTACTACCATCGTGATGATCGCGCCATAAAATGCTTCCGCGCGCTTACCCTCAGCTACCGACCACAAGGACGTCTACATACTGTAGGTGCTGATGAAACTGCCGTATGAATAATGCGCCTACTGCCGAAACAAATACATTAAACAAAAGCAAATAAAAACTATAGACCAGTTGATGCCATCCCTGCTGGCACGATCATGCACACGTTCCCCAGAATCATCTCATGATTCCTTGTAGCTATCATCACCTCATGCATGCATATGCCGAATCATCTGATCGACTGCATCAATAATGATCACAACAAACCCATGAACAAAACGGAGACATTAATTTAAAAAATAAACTACTATTACAATTTATTGTAGTTATATACACATTCGTCGTCGTCGATGCAAGCTAAGCTGCAGTATGATTTCTTTGATACGTGAGCGCAATATTAATAAAAAGCGTTCGTTCGATGAGAATGGTCAGATCACCGTGTAACACCACCGGATCGGTTTCCGACTTTCCGGCGCCATCAGGTCCTGGTCGATCGACGGTGAACCATAGCAAAACCCTCGACCAATTAAGGGAGTGTTTGGTTTCACCTCCTAAATTTTAGTCGTTGTTCCATCGGATGTTTGGACACATGCATTGAGTATTAAATATAGACTATTTACGAAACTAAATGCACAGATTGAGACTATTTTGCGAGACGAATTTTTTAAGCCTAATTAGCCCATGATTTGACAATGTGATGCTACAATAAACATGTGCTAATGACTGATTAATTAGGCTTAATAAATTCGTCTCGCGGATTACTGACGGATTCTGTAATTTATTTTTTTATTAATATCTGAACACCCTATACGACACCGCCACGTGACACCTTCACTTTAGTCCCTAAACCCAAACACCCTCTAAGCGAGCCGTCGCTTTCAGCTGGTCTTCCATTTCCAACCAGTGATTTGCATTGGACGACCCTTCTGGCTGCTCTCGAGCCACACCACTTATCAGCACGCATAAGCTGATCGTCCAGACGTGGACACGCCACTCACTGCCGACTACCCCGGAAGATGACACTGCTGTCGTGGTATGTGTACAGTGTACAGGTGGCTGCGGCTCTGCTGTGCTGTGAGCCTGTGACCGGCAAGTTCTTCAGGTCAGCAGCCCCAATAATTGAGGTTAGGGAGGTAGGCCCTACGGGTGATTGTGATCGCCGCCAATGGGCCCTTTGATCAGTTGTAGACTGTTTGTTCATCAGTGTGGACTAATAAAGTACGGCCTATGCTAATTGCTAGTAACTGTTTCTATATGACCCTGAATAATTATATTGTCACTTGTGGTGGTGGGCCACGCATGCTTACGTATGAGGCTGTTGCTTCCATCACATATTGATATGATTTGACGCAACGCAATAGACTAACGGCGTTGTACTGGTACGTGCAATATAATTTTAGCGTAGACATATAAATCAAAATATTTTATTGAATTTATACGAACAAGATATTAATAATCATCGCGCTAAAAATATTAAATTTGCCATGTATTATATTTTCATAATGTATCTAAGTCATAAATATCACTAGATTGTTTTCTATAAATAAATAAACTTATTAAATCTAAGATAGCTTAACTCATACCAAACCTAAACTACATGTGTCATCTAGATGGAGGAGGTAAGCGGCAACGTTTTTTAATGAGTAATCAGTGGTGATTAATTATAGCAAGCTCATAATTGGAGGATCTAGAACTTGTGTTGAGAAGTCGTGGTGGAACATGTGTGCATTTTTGTCGTCGCGACGGGGTCAATTAGCTTCAGCCATTTCAATCAAATGATAACCACAAGACTTCGAGGCAAGGTGATCATGATGATTTCTTGCCGTATACTCCCTCAATTCTAAATTATGAGTCGTTCTAGCTTTTCTAAATATATAGCGAAAACTATGTATCTAGAAAAGCAAAACTAACGTACAATTTGAGATGGAGGGAGTACATTCCAAGCTTCACATCATTGAAACCCCATGGTCAAGGTAAGTTGTTTTGCTGTTGAAGGTAAGACACAATTAAGTTGAAAGCAGCCAAAACGACAATACGACAAGAACGAAATTAAATTGAAGGTAAGATAATTCAAGGCTCATCAGGGCATCAAGCTAGTTAATCCATATATATGACCGTTAACTATATATACTTTGTACATCTACTTACTAGCTTGGCAGAATGTTGTGTCCCTGTTGCTGGTTTTTTAACCCTCTGCTTCTCTAGTATATATGATGTTTAGTTCATCCACTAAAATAGTGCATCCACACCATCACCCATTCACCGAACACCAGAGAAGAACAATTCGGCAGCTGCATCTTGTTGGCTTAATTATTTAACTATAGTACTAAGCAGGTGTTTCCTAATTCGTCCATCCTGACCTCTGATTTGGTTCCGACGTTGCTTCGATGGATCGGACACACTAATTGGTCGTCCAAGACGACACCATTTGTAAGTAATCAATTCTTTGGAAGCGAAAGCAAAGCAAGATGGAAAATCTAATCGGGCCACTGCATGCATGTGCATTAGGGCCCGTCGTCCCCATGCATGCATGCTCGGCTGATTTGATTTGAGCATCTTTGGCCACGGTCCCACTTCACCAATCAGCTGGAAAACAAAGCTGCTCGAGCTCGAGCATAGTGTGCTTCTGCTCGGGCCATTATAGATGTAGAATAATGGAGACCAGGTAGGATCATCATCTTTGCATGCTTGTGTTCAACCAAAACCTTTTTTTTTTGAGAAACAACCAAAACCATTTTGGCAACATCAAGCTTAGTTCAGAGGTTGTAAAGTTTTCGGGGGATACTGTAGCACATGTGTAACTATATCGATTAGTGTCCAATCATGGACTAATTAGAATTAAAAGATTCGTCTCGCAAAATACATGTAAACGGTGTAATTAGTTATTTTTTATCTATATTTAATGCTCCATGCATGTCTGTAAATATTCGATGGGATGGAGTGTAAAGTTTTTGGGTGGGAACTAAACACCCCCTAAGTTGTAGTAGACAGTTACACATCAGATTAATACATGCATTGAGTATGTATTTGTTTCCTTTTTTTCCAGAGGTTTTATTTCATGACTTCATTCATCGCGTAGAGACTAGAGAGGTTTCCTTTGTCTCTGATGCTCCATGTTTTTGGTTTCTCTTCTTGACATCTTCCTGGCGAAAGCAAAACTGATGATAGTTTTCAAAAAAAAAAAAAGCAAAACTGATGATTTCGTGATGGAAGCCGGGCCCACTACGGGTCCGGGTGGCGTGTTACAATGGCCCTGAGAGCTACGGATCTTATCCTGTAGTACGTGGACGCTGCCACGGGGTGGGACCCCCGATATGCGGTCAAATCTCGTTCCGATTATGCCGCGCGCAGCCCGCTCCGGTCCGAGGGCCTGTTTAGTTGCACCCAAAATACCAAATTTTTCAAGATTTTTCGTCACATCGAATCTTTGACGCATGTATGAAGCATTAAATATAGATAAAAAATAAAACTAATTACATAGTTTAGACGAAATGGATGAGACGAATCTTTTAAGCTTAATTAGACCATGATTGGACAATATTTACTAAAAAACAACAAAAACGCTACAGTAACGTTTTGCAAAAAAATTGGCCACGGCCCACAGGGGGAGCCTCAAGCCCTCAACGGCAGCGCGAAACCAGCTCGGCTGATGGCACGTACGGCTCCGGCCCCGGGTCCAAGTTCACGGGAAGCCTCGCTCGGCGGGAGCCACGCCTTGGCTGACGAATGACCCTAATGGCCCGGCTCCGGCTGCTCAAAGAAGCCGTCCGATCCGATCCCATCCAATGGTAAGTAGACCTGGTTTGACGTGCGAGATCAGTCCCACCCATGGGCTTTTAGCACTTCCTAGTCGTTTGTTCATTCATTGTGTATGGTCGGCATAACTAACGCTTCTGTGTATATTTTAGGAGAAAAAATATCTACATCAAGGTTTACTATCAACTTTTTGAATTATGTTTTAGTTTATAGAGAGTAGATTGTGTCATCTGTGAAATGAGAGAACTCACCAGCAGAGCTACAACTCTAGATAATTTAAAGATTTCTTAAAGACAGAATAGCCATCTTGGTCCCTCAAATATAACTTGTGGCTCAATTTCATCCGTAAACTAGTAAACTCTCAAAACGGCCGTTTAGGTCCTTAAACTTTAGTTTTATGCTCAATTTCATCCTACAACTATGAAGATGATCGTCTCAGTCCTCAAACTTGCAATTTGGGCTCAATTTCATCCATAAACTATCATAGTGCATTTAGCATTTTATTTTCAACTCAATATTGTCTTTCCAAAAAGAAAACTTTAAATTTTAGGCACAATTTTATCCATGAATTATCAAAATTATAGGTCTGCTATTGTTTCAATATATCCATGTATTCTTAAAGAATAAATACTGTTTGATGCAAATGTAATTGCTCCCACAAATATCATTTAGTCGGATATATATAAATGGTACCATTATAAGGTAACATTAAAAATATGAGCTTGGAATTATTAATGGCCACAAAAGAGTTTTTGGATGAATATTATTTTCCTATCTCTAATCGTTGGTGGTGTTGGAGCTAACTATGTGCAACAGTGCAGCGTTCAACGTAAAACGTAGACAAAGTTGAGTTGAAAATAAATGTTTAAAGAACAAACTATACTTTGATAGATTATAAATGAAATTGAGCCTAAAATGCAAAGTTTGAGAACGAAACAATCATCTTCATAGTTTTAGGATGAAATTGAGCCTAAAACTAGAGTTTAAGGACTAAAACGGTCAATTTAAAAGTTCAAGGACGAAACTGAGCTTTGAGTAATGGTTGAGGGACTAAAATTACTATTCTGCCTTTCTTGAAGGTAGATATTCGTAGCTCCAAAGAATCTTGAATCTAGAACTAGAGGCTCGTTGAGTGCATATACATGACTCATTTTTATTATAGTTTAAATTTAATATAAATGTTCGAATTACTTTAATTTAGTCACATCTTAGACTGCAGATCTTGCATAGATATCAAAGCTGGACCTATGCGAACGGACCATAGTTCAATGTAAAAATCCACTGCTGCAGCTACGTGTGAGAAGGCAATCAAGCATATTCCCTCCTTTCCTTTTTAACCGTCGTTCTCGTTTTCTGAGAAGTCAAATATACTCAATTGACTAAATATATATAAGAAAATACTAATATTTATAAGATAATTAGTATCATTAGATAGATTATTGAATCTACTTTCATAATAAACTTATTTGATTGTACAAATATTGTTAACATTTTTTAAAAACTTAGTCAAACTTAACAAAGTTTAACCACTTTCCTAGTTAAATGAGGAGAGAGAGAGAGAGAGTAAAGTATAAATGAACCATGGTAAAATAAACATCATCCCATTCCCCATGTGGAATATGTAGTGTGCAATGCCATTTTGGATCCTCTCATAACCAGGAGCACGCTGCAAACGATCTCTGAATGGAGTCGATCTGCGAAGCAAACCAGCGCTAGTATTCCGTGAAATCTTTAAAGTGAGAAATAAAAAAGAAGTAAAGCCAGCTCAGCCCAGCCGTGGCTAAGGCCCTGTTCTGCTGGTCAGGTTTCGGCTTGTTTCAGCTTATTCTCTCTCACATAGTACTATTGAATCAGCCGAAACCAGCCGGCTTTTCTATCTGCCGAACCAGCCCTAAGGCTAACGGAGCCGAGCCAAGAACGAGGAGAGAGGTGAAAAGAAGATGAGCTCGATACCAGTTATTCCCTTATCCAAATTTACACCCACACCCCTAATATCTCGCCTGAATCCTCTCACGCCCACCCCACAGTCCCCCACCTTCGTCTTCTTCTTCTCTATAAAAATCCTCCCCAACCCACCGTTCCCGAGAAAACAGAGCGATCGTCATCCGCCCCGCCCCAAGGCTCTCAACTACTCCAGGCAGCCAACCCAAGCCCTTCTTCTCTCCTCCCTCCTCCCGTCCTCCGGTCCTCCCTCCTCCCTCACTCGTCGCGACGTGACACCGCGCGCATACGTCCAACACGCGCACGCAGGGCCACCACCCAACCAATCGCATAGACAGACCGACCGTCTGGTCTGGTGCGGGGAAGAATGGGCCTCCTCGACCAGCTCTGGGACGAGACGGTGGCCGGCCCGCGGCCGGACTCCGGACTCGGCAGGCTCCGCAAGTACTCCTCCTTCTCCCCCTCCTCCTCCTCCTCCTCGTCGTCCTTCCCGGCCGCCGCCGCCGCGCCAGCGCCGGCGCCGGCGCCGGCGGTGACGCGCAGCATCACCATCGCCCGCCCGCCGTCGCTGTCCGTCGACGCCTCGCCGCGCGCCGAGTCCTACAGCTCCTCCGTCCCGTCCTCCCCGGCCAGCACGCTCGACTCGCCGTCCGCCACAGGTGGGCTCGCCCGCCTCCCTCTGTTTCTTCTTGGTCGTCGCCCCATTCTTGGGGTAAAAATCGTTCCTTGGTAGGTCTGCGCACTGCTGCTGCGCAGGATCATTGGATCTCCTATCAAATGGGACAGTAAAAGGAACAAAAAAAAGTATATAAATTTTGACGTTTTGTTCATGTTTTTTCTCCGCCTTCCTGAGCGCGACGCGTCCACAGATCTGCCGCTAGTAGTTGGTAAACACCACCGTAACCGTAAGAATAAGTCAATGCGTAATACCTTCATGATAACAGATGATGATGCGTGGGAATTCATCAGTGGGGAGAGGACAGTGTGATTGTCAGGTCTAGGGCCACCCAGATTAGACATTTGTTGCTTGTTGGTGTGTTTGGTGCGTGATAACAACTGGTTCATTCATCAGAAAGCAATGAGAACTCCTCTCAAAAAAAAAGAAAGAAAGCAATGAGAACTTTGCATGCAAACACGGATGCATCTGGTCGATACTGTATGCCTGAGTCTGACCCTCTGTGTTGTTGTTGGCGTGTTTGGTGCAGCTACCACCCCCAAGACAGACGGCTGGAGGAGGTTCCGCCGGAAAACCAAGGTCTCCGATGGGCCGGAGCCCGCCGTCGGGCCCAGGAGCCCCACCGTGTACGACTGGTTCGTTCTCGGCCCACGCTCAGTTTCTTTTCTTGTAATTTTACCACCACCTTGATGCATGAATCATAACAGACCACAATCCATGTTAGCATAGATTGTTAGCATAAAACTCTAAAAAAATATCCATGTTAACATACATGGCTGGTCCTGAGTTCTGGCCATTCATAGATGGCTGGTCCTGAATCAAGACGATTCATAAATGGGTGGTTCTGAATATAATCCTGATACAGCTTCTGTCCCTGATTCGCTTTGCAGGGTGGTGATCAGTTCGTTGGACCGCTGAGCTAGAACAAATCCATTCCAGCGCCAATAAGCAACCGAGCAGAGGGCATGCGGTGCAGAGGGATCTAGATAGCGTGTCTTTCTCAGTCCGAGGCCGCGTCGTGTTTCTATATAAAATATGTTTGTGTTCTTCTGAATGTGGTGCACGTGTGTCTGTAGCATAGTAAGTAGAGTGTCCTGGTAGTAGAATGGCGATGATGATGATGATCAGTTCGTGGGGGGTTAGAAGTGGGCGCCGATCTATCCTAGTTTGGCCTAGCCGACAGGCGTGTTCTTCAGTTCTTGGATCTGGGGAAGAACTATTGACATGAGAATGCTCGTACGGCTGCCTGCTTTGTTTTCTACATACCCTCCTCCCCTATGTAATTACCCCAGGTACTACTACTAGTGTGTGTGTGCAATGCAAAGCACGTGGCTCTGCTTTCTTCTGCTCCGGCCATGTTTAGTTACTTTGAGCCTGTTTAGTTGCTCCTCCCACCCAAAAAGCAAACTCAAAAAGTGCTACAGTACCTGTCACATCAAATCTTGCGACACATGCATGAAGTACTAAATGTAGACGAAAGAAAAAACTAATTACACAGTTTGTCTGTAAATGTCGAGACGAATCTTTTGAGTCTAGTTAGTCTATGATTGGATAAATTTTATCAAATAACAACAAAAAGTGCTACAGTAGCCGAATCCAAACTTTTTCACCATCTAAACACACCCTTTAGCACTATGAAAAAAAAAGATTCCCCGTCATATCAAATTTTAGCACTATGCAAAAAGAAGATTCCCCGTCATATCAAACTTGTGGTACATGAAGTACTAAATGTAGACGAAATCAAAAACTAATTACACAATTTGGTTGTACTTTGTGAGACGACCGTTTTGAACATAATTAGTCAATGATCGGACAATTAGTACCGTATACAAATGAAATGCTAGAGTACGTGTAACACCCAAATTTTGAGATAACAAATTTTGAATAATTTAGATAATAAATAATGACCAAAATTAAAATAGTAATAAATTATCTTTGGTGTTGCATTCATGCTGCTGCATTTATTTTACTTTGTGGTGTGAAATTTATTTCATTTGATTTGGTTTAGAAATGTCTATTTGAAATAAGTTTTTGGAAAATAAATAAAAAAAAGAGGAAAGTAGCTTACCTGTTTACCTGCTGGCGGCCTGGAAAGTCCATTGAACCGGCCTGTTTCATTTCCTCGCGGGTGGGCCGGCCCGGCGGTTTCGCGCGGCCCAGCTCGGTGTCGTGGCCCAGCTCGGCCCAGGTTCAAGCCGCAGCAGCTCTTCCTTTTCTCTGAGTCGCTGTCCGGTGGGGTCCGCATGTCATAAGCTTCTTCTTTCTCTCGTGTTCAAGCCGGACTTCGAACGGAGGCGGACGCACGCAACCGACTCACGATTCCGGGATTTCCTATCCTTATACGGTCGCTTGAGGCTATAAATAGGAGGAGGGGATCCTCTAGTTTCCGTTTTTCACTTAAAACGTTAGGGTTGCCACAAGAGATCGGAGTTTTAGGGTTTGGGAGTTCGCCGGGTTTCGGTTGTCGTCGGTGGGTCTTGCGGGACGGTGCGGGCTCGATTTCTTCGCGTTGGTGAGTTTGTCATCTCCTTCTCTTCCTCCCCGTGCTATTCTTTTGGGTTGAGATGCTTTGGTTTATGATTTAGCGAGCTCGGGTGAACCGGCAATGGAGAACGCCGTCCTCTTCTTGCCGCATTCTTTCCTCGTGCGATTGTAGTTCTCCAAAACCGCGTAGATGGTTGCGGATTGCCCTTCTCTCTCGATTGGACCAAGTTTCGGGTGGTTTGGCGGTTGGGAACGGGAGATTTGGTGATCTCCGGTGAGGTGCCATGGCGGGCATGGAGGAGCCGGCGGCCGGTGTTGGGGAAGAAAGGGCCGGATTCTACACTGTGCGCTTGCTGGTGATAGGGAGCCGTCCGATCGTGAATCAACGGATGAGATTAGAAGATACCCCTTCGCGGGTAATCTTTCTAAAGAGACCCTGCGGTTTTTAGAAACTAACCCGCGGTCCCAAGGCGTAAAGCTGAGAATACGCTTTTGTATTTTGAAAACGTATTTTCAATCGGTTAATTCAAAAATACGTTTTCAGCAATTTACAGTTTTGCCACTACAACTGTTTTAGCCATAAAAACTTCGTTTTAACTCCGATTTGATCCATTCAAATTGCGTTAGGTTCGTAATTGCGAACTCTACATGTTAGTATAATTTTACAGTTAGTTTTGATAATTTATTTTTCGAGTTTATAATTAAGTATTTATTGATCTATAGGAAATCTTAGAAAATTCATAACTTCTACGTTTTAACTCCGATTTTGGTGATCTTTGCGTCTGTGTGATCGTAGAAACGTGTAGAAGAGTTTTATAAACTTTTATTACTGTTTTGTTACTGTTGGTGTACTGTTCTAATTATATCTATTTGTTTGCTTCGTGTATGTTTGATTGGATGCATGTATGTTGTTGATTGATGATCGAGTATAGAAGGTGAGCAGTATTTGGACGATTCGGAGTATTACTTTGAGCCAAGTCAGCAGTACTATTTGGAGAGCTTTGATCAAGGCAAGTATAACACAGGACTATCCTTGTTACCTATTTATCAAAACTATCATACATATGCATATGCTTACCTTGACAACCTTAGAGATTTAATTTAGTGTTTGATGTCTTGATTCCTTGTCAACCTTGGGTATGCATATGGGTAGCTGTGGCTAGTGCTTAAACAAAGAACAATGATCTTGCAATATGGTTAATGGATCAAGCAACCAATTATTAAGATGATTTAATTATTGTTAAAAGGGGGCTAGAGCATGTGTATTATTTTTGATGCTCTAGTTACTCTCCGTAAGGACTTATCTGTACGTGATCATCCGGGATATACAGTACAGCTGTGAGGGCTATATGGCTCTGGCTTTAGTTGTTCAAGAGACCTTTTCTAGCTTGTTAGTGGTTACCTTAAATGGCGTAAGAATGGCTTGACACTTTGGGTGTAGTGCGAGCCCCTGGCCTAGTGTGTATAGGCTGCGGTTGTTGTGCCACAGGGAAGGGGGGTTCTACATCTGCCTGCCGAGTGAATCTAATGGCCCTAACTTGTTAGACGAACTCTTGAGTGGCTTTATATGGTTTTTGGGTGTTTGGGCTTGATCTCCCCACTCATTTAGAAATCATGACTCACAGTGAAAGTGTACACCTCTGCGCAGAGTTAAAAACTGGTATACTAGCCGTGCTCACGGATACGAGCGGCCTTGGAACATCTACAGATAGATGATCACCATTGTTATATTATGTTTAGTTATTGATGATTAATATTATGCTCTTGTTAATGTTATTCGTTATCATTATTGCAATTGATCATTGGTTCTTTAATGGGAAGTGGTTTATCTTGATGCTACTCAAATGAAAGTTATAAGATTAAAAGCTAACCGCAGTTAAACAGTGTTTAGCCATTTGAGCCTCATGAACCCTGTGTTCTATTTGTTGAGTTCGACATGGACTCACTCTTGCTATTTCCACCATAACAGATGAAGATTATGATGAGGATTATCGTAATGAGTACTAGTCTTGGTGTCAACCAGTCAACCGTGTCCCTGTGTGGAGTTTCCGCTGGAGATTATTACTAGATATTATTATTTATTGTTCAAGACTATGTTTTAAACATATATTCGTTATGTA
This sequence comes from Saccharum spontaneum, assembly GCA_022457205.1. Classification (NCBI taxonomy): domain Eukaryota; kingdom Viridiplantae; phylum Streptophyta; class Magnoliopsida; order Poales; family Poaceae; genus Saccharum; species Saccharum spontaneum. The sequence continues at coordinate 37,794,748 of CM039606.1, read as the reverse complement.
ATAAGCACTGTGATGATACTATGTAATTTGTCTGCTTATGTGTGCGATCATGACCTGGGGCGCACATGAGTACTTTATGCATCCTATTTTTGTCCTTAAAAATGGGTGTGACAGTACGCTATAGTATAGCACAGTTATTTCGGCGGCGCCGAGTTGGCCCAACTAAACCAGGCCTCGCCTGAAAATCTTGCGTTCCAACTGCAACCGCTGTGTTTCCTGCATTCATCAACTCAAGTTTGACTTAATATACTTACTGAATAACGAACTACAGAGAGTGATAGTACATGGCCATTATTTTTTATTCTTCGTTCAGTTGTATCAATAACTACAAAGAGTGATATGATACTAAGGCCCTGTTTAGTTCTCAAAATTTTGTAAAATTTTCCAAGATTCCCCATTACACCGAATTTTTAGATGCATGCATGAAAGATTAAATATAGATAAAATATAAAACTAATTACATAGTTTAGACGAAATTCACGAGACGAATCTTTTAAGTTTAATTAGATCATGATTGGACATTAATTACCAAATAGCAACGAAAAGTACTACAGTAACATTTCTAAAGAAAATTCCCGAACTAAACCAGGCCTAACTGAATAACCGCTGTGTTCTTCATTCAGTTGGATTGTTCATTCAGTTGGATTGCGTTTCTCTGGGTGACTTCCGAGTCCGAATTGAGAACCCAAAGCCTGTTGACGCAGCTGTGCTTCCTTGTCGTTTTCTGCCATCGATCCACAACTTCCTTCCTCTAACCAAACACTCTGCCACCCAAAACTTGCAACTGGGTACCTCTGCGTGGACTTTATGACGCGGCTACTTATCCAAGGCAGCAACCAATCCTTGCAGTCTCTTTCTCGTCATCATTCGCTTATCCAACCAAGCCAATGCACTGAGCTGAAAAACATATAAAGAAATGAGCCAGGTCCCCGATCCTAGTCATCGGGTCAAATCGACACGGGTGACACGTCATCTTTACAAAAAGTGCCATGCCATCCAGTGGATCAGATCGGCAAGCACCAACAATCTACTTCGTATCTAGTAGGTCAAATCTCAAAACGCCGGGACTATTGCCGTGCTCAAAAGCGCTCAGCGCCCGGCACCCTCGTGAGGTGGTGGCCTGATCCTGTCCGTGTCCGGTGACCCTCCACCCTCTCAGCTCTCTGCCTCTCACCCCGGCCCAGACCCTGGTGTTTTTATCCGGGAACGTGAGACAGACTGACACATGAATCTGCTGGTTGGTCGCTCTCACTTGTGCATGTCAGCATGTGGCCTCACCGCACCACCTGTACACGCTGTACTGTGTATCCGCCCCCCGTTCGATCGTCTGCGCTACAGGGATCGGCTGCCATGCATGGTCCATGGATTGGAACGGGACCGGAACATTCCATGTGAGAGTTTGGTCCTCAGCTGGCCCTGGTCCCGCAGGGAGAGGGTGCTGGTTGGTGCCCGGTCCGGTGGAGCGGAACTCTGGCGTCTCGTGCGCGGAACACTTTGTCTGTCCCGGGACCAACGACGACGTCTCTCTCGCGCGCGTCTCGGTGTACTCGCCTGTACGTGCGCGTACTGGAGTTTTGGACGGGATCGATCGATGGCGATTCTGGGTTGAACCTTGAGGCCACCCACGGCCGTGTCTACGTGCCGAGGTGTGCGTCCGACGGCAGATCAGTGCGCGCGTCAGTGGTTTCAATGACTGGTTCGCTTGTGATGAGTCCGTCGCTTTCTTTTTCGTCATTATTATTCACTCTATATACAAATACAAGTGGGCAAAGCCGGCAAGGTACGGGCCGTTCTCGGGATCAGGGTGCTCCTGCTTACACGAAGCTTCAAAGATCAATGCTACATCATACGACTACCGAAGCCTTAATCTCAGCGTTCAAGTAAGTTTTGTACCACCAGTCAACATCAAAGGGGACGTAGCTCATATGGTAGAGCGCTCGCTTCGCATGCGAGAGGCACGGGGTTCGATTCCCCGCGTCTCCAACGATTGATTTTTTTCCCCTTCTGTCTATTATCCGGCTGTGATCCCTCTTGTATGCCTTGAGTCGACACGCTCAGCTGAGAGTATTTTTTTCCCCTACTGTCTATTATCCGGCTCTGATCCCTCTTGTATGCCTTGAGTTGACACGCTCAGCTGAGAGTATTTTTTTCCCCTACTGTCTATTATCCGGCTCTGATCCCTCTTGAATGCCTTGAGTTGACACGCTCAGCTGAGAGGCCTGTTTGACACAGTGAGTTTTTTTTTTTACCAAACACTCATTTTCAAAACAGCTTCATGGGTGAAGTTGTTTTTTCCTTCCCCTCTCACGATGGAATAGGATGGGAAAGAGCTAAAAAAAAAAGTAACTTATCTCCACCTGACACATGTGGGGGCCAGCATAGAAAAAGACTACTGCTGTCCAAGAAGAGAGAGAGAGCATGCTCGGGGGAGGGAGGCGCCGCCGCCTGCACGCATCTCGCCTAGGCACGACTGTCGGGGCGCGACTCGTCAGGCGGACAACCTCCGGGGCGCAGCCCGCTGAGGCAGGCTCGCGGCCGCCCAGGAATGTGTAGGGAGGTGTGGGCGGCGCCACTGCCAAGCCCGCCAGCGGAGCCGGAGCCGAGCTCACGAGCGCGGACGGAGGGAAGCCGAGCTCGCGAGATGCCGGGGTCACGGCCTACCACCACCGAGGACACGACTGTCGTGGGCGTTGCTTGCCGCCGACGGGGACGCTGAAAGGTCTTTGTTTGGTTTTGATAATTGAGTGACAACCTTAGGTGAACTAATTGTGTCTAATGTGAGATACACAGGGAATTAGTCCACAAGTGATTGTGTCATGAAGGAGCTTATTGCATATGAGACATGACATGGAGTCATGTGATCAAGGTGGAGAAGATCGAGATGTGGCTTGGCTCGATGGACCGGTTGCAAGCGTGAAGGGCAAGTCGGAGGCTTTAAAGCGAGGGACCGCGTGTTGAAAGGTCCAAATGGCTAGAGGGGAGATGAATAGCCTATTCAAAATTCTACAAACTTCACTAAACAACAAATGTTAGTATAAAAGATGGCGACGCTAATTCTAGCACTAGCTCAACTATACTGAGCAAGCCATCTATACAAATCTAGTGAACAAGACTATGATCTCTAATTCACACCAACAAAGCTAAGTCACTTAAGCTACTTACTCCTATGTGATACAAACTACTCTAAGCACAATAGACAAGATATAGTGCAAGAATGTAAGGTTAGTGAATTGATTCTTATACCGACGATGTAGAGATGAGATATATCCAAAGAATCAATCACACATAATCACAAAGAGAATCCTCGGCAAGAGATGACACAAGATTTTTTATCGAGGTTCACTTGCTTTCCGGCAAGCTACTCCTCGTTGTAGCGATGCACCCACTTGATGGATCGCGAGCTAATTGACTATCAAGAGTCAAACCCTCAGCGGGTGCCGCACATCCACTCACAAGATGGAAATCTTCCAAGCCACGAGCTCCACTAGAGTAACCAATTCGCGAACTCCCGCGGGGAAGGCTCAAGAACCCCTCACAATCACTTGGTGAGGCTCGAAACAATCTCCAATCACGAGCTCAAGGATCAAGTGTCACTAGATGCAAATCACTAAGCAATGCACTTGAATCTCACTCAATCTCACTAGAGTATTGAAAGTCCTATGTTTGGTGTTGGTAATTAGTGATAATGCCTAAGTACTAATCCTATGCCTAAGTTGTATGTAGCATATGAGGATTAGTATATTCTAAGGTTGGTTGCAAGATGGACATGGTGATCATGATGGCCACACTTGAATTTGGACGCAACCCTACGTGATCAAGGCAAAGGTATATGCTTAAGGGTTGTGTTTTAGTAACCAAGACACCTAGTGGGTGTGGTTACATTATAGGATAGATAGCCGTACTATAAAGAGGGGAATGATGCAGCTATTGAACTCCTAAGTGCCTCTAGGTGTGCATTTCATAATCATATGCATTTGGATAGAACTAATAACGCCTCGATAAATGATTGTGAAAATGCTAACATACTCGCACATGACGTGATAACTTGGTGGTGTTAGCACATTTGCGAAGGCGGTGGAGTTTGAGCGGTAGAGAGGGTTTGGGGTCCTCTCTCCCTCTCGCCGAGCTTGCGAGGCGGGATTCAGGCGTTTTCGAGGAGTTGAAACGACTATTTTCCACTACGCCAGAAATCAGAAATCGAACGGAGGCGAACGGAGGTCACAGAGGTGACCGGACGTTGGACCGGACGCGGTTTCTGTTTGATCGGACGCGTCCGGTCAGCGTTCAGTGTCTTTGCATTTTTTCGGTTTGTTGATAGGATGCGGTGGCGCGTCCGGTCATAGTACGTCCGGTCGATCAGGGAGCTTACTGGACTCCAACCGGACGCTGACACTGTGGCGTCCGGTCAGTTCTCCAGCGCGTTCGGTCACTGTTTCGTTGTGCGCTGCTCAGGCTTGACCAGCGCGTCCGGTCCGTCACGGGACCAGCGCGTCCGGTCGAGCTTCGCGCGTCCGGTCGTTGCGTGCAGCGCGTCCGGTCGGTGGTTCGCGAAAGTAGCCATTGTGTGATCGGCGTGTCCGGTCCGCGCGACCAGCGCGTCCGGTCAGTGCGACTTCGGCTGTTTCAAGTGTGTAACGGCTATATTCGAAGGGGTACGTCTATAAATACTCGTTGGCTGGCTCAAAGCTCTACCTCTTGGACATTTGACATACTTGTGAGCACTTTGAGCTAAGCAACTCCCCTCCCACTCATCTCTCTTGCTTCTTTGCATATTCGAAGTGAGATTGAGTGATCCAAGTGTATTTGCATTGTGAGATTGCATCTAGTTGGCACTTGGTGGTTGATTTGCTGCGGGATTCTTGTTTCTCTTGGTGGTTGCCGCCACCTAGACGGCTTGGAGCAGCTTGGAGGCGTTGGCAAGAGTTGGTGATTGTTCTTGGCCACCTTCGGTGATTGTGAGGGGTTTGTGCCTACCTCGGCGAAGCGCCAAAGGCAGCATTAGTAAATTGCTCGTGTCATTGCAACCTTTTGCCATTTGGTAGGTTCTTGTGGCGCCTTTTGAGAGGCTCGGTGTGAGATCGATTAGCCACCGAACCACGTGGTGAAGAGGGACACAACGGGGACTAGCGTGCCGGCAAGCACGTGAACCTCGGGATAAATCTTCATGTCATTACTTTCATATTGTGATTGATTGATCCCAGTGTTCGGTTGTCTTGATATTCATTGTTGATCATATTGGTTGGCTCAATACTTCGCCCCTCGGTGAAACTCTCCTGACTCAACTCCGCATTACTTTCTTAGTTATCTTTGCTAGCTAGTTAGCTTTGCTAGAGTAGCTCTTTTGTGTAGCTTGCTAGTTGTAGTTGTAGTTACCTTCTCGGTTTGACTTGTGCGGTTGAGTGCCATTATACTAGAATTGTAAATTGGATAGGTGGCTTGCAAACACCCCTTTGGCTAAGCAAAACTCGCATCTCGCTATTTGTTGTATTGATAAACTTGTTTAGCTTGTCTTTGTAGAAATTTTTAAAAGGCTATTCACCCCCCTCTAGCCATCAAGACCTTTCAAGTGGTATCAGAGCCGTGGTCACCGTTTGTAAGGCTTAACAACCTCGGTGTAAGATGGCTCAAGTTGTGTTCAACCATGTCGGGGGCAAGCCTCCATTCTTTGATGGTGTCTCATCTTTTGATCATTGGAAAAGAAAGATGAAGCAATATCTTGGCTCTATCAATGAGAAGCTTTGGGAGGAGACACATCATGATTATGCTATCATTGATCCCGACAACCTCACCAACAATGATCGCATCAACAACCAATGCAACACTATGGCTCTCAACACTCTCTACAATGGGATTGATGCAAAGGTTTTTGAGCAAATCAAGGATCTTGAGATGGCAAGTGAAGTGTGGACAAGATTAGAGGAAACATATGAGGGCACTTCAACGGTAAAGAGTGCCAAGCTCTATATGCTCAAGGACAAGTTTGCAAGCTTCAAAATGAAGGATGATGAGTCCATACCGGAGATGTTCTATAGGCTTCAAGTCATAGTCAACGATCTCAAGAGCCTAGGAGAGGATGTCAAGGACAAGGATTTCTCACACAAGTTCTTGATGAACTTACCTAAGAAGTTTGCTATCTTAAGGAAGATGATCCAAAGAGAGGGTTTGGACAAGGTGACTCCAAACCAAGTGCTTGGGGATGTCATGACCGATGCTCAATATGATGATGATGAAGATGAAGATGAGAAGAAGGAGATCAAGGTCAAGCAAGAGAAGCCCATTGCATTCAAGGCTTCATCTTCTAAGGACAAGAGCAAGGTGGAGAGCGATGATGATGATCCATTCGATGATGATACCATGGCCCTCCTAGTGCACAAGATGGGGAGGTTCATGAAGAAGAAAGGATATGGTGCAAGAAAGAGAAGGGACTTTATGAAGGCAAAGGAGGTGCTTTGCTACAATTGCAATAGCCCCGATCATGTAGTGGCAAAGTGCCCCTATGAAGACAAAAGATATCATGATGGGGAATTGAAGTTGAAGAAGAACAAGAAGGACAAGAAGGAGAAGAAAGAGAAGAAAAGCTTCACTATCAACAAGAAGAAGAAGGGTGGTGGCTATGTGGTCACTTGGGATAGTGATAACTCTGATAGTGATGACGATAGCTCTAGTGATGATGAGAGGACCACTCGGTGAGCCATTGCAAGCATCGCCCTCTCCAACAAGCCATCCATCTTCGACACTACATCGACATGCCTTATGGCCAAGCCTACCAAGGTAAAATATAATGATAGCGATGATGATTCTTGTGCTAGTGATGGTTGTAGGAGTGATGATGAGGAGGATGAGGACTACTCAAGGATGATCTATTAAGCATAATAGATCAAATGATCAAGGGCTACAAGAGGACAACCAAAAAGTGCAAAATCTTGGAGCAAGAGCTCATTGCCAAGAGCAATGAAAATGATGCCTTGATGGAGGAGCTTGTTGCTCTCAAAAAGAGTAAGGAGTGCAAAGGAATTGAACAAGAGCTCAAAGCTCTTAGAAAATCCTTTGATGAGCTAGAGGCCTCTCGTGAGTGTCTAAAGGAAGACCATAAGGACCTTGAAGTTGCTCACAGTAGGCTTAAGGAAGCCCACTCCACTCTACTTGAGCTCATCAAGAAAAAGGACCTCAAGTTGGAGAAGTTCATGAAGGAAGCTAAGGAGGAGCAAGTGATTGTCACATGTGATATTATCGATGATTCTTTATTTGTTAGTCCTACTAATGCTTCATGTAGCTCATTATCATCCACCACAACCAACTCTATCTCTACTACTAGTGATTCATCACTTGTGGTTGAGAATGAGACTCTCAAGAGAGAGGTGGGTGATCTCACCCGCGCATTAGGCAATGCCTATGATGGGGATGCCCGCTTGCTAAAATGCTTGGGTAGCCAAAGGTTCACTCTTAACAAAGAGGGTTTGGGCTATACTTCCAAGAAGGGCAAGGCGACGTTTGCTACTCCAAAGTCTCGCTTTGTGAAGAGCAATGGTCGTTATTGCAATAGATGCAAGCAAGTTGGGCATCTAGAGATTAATTGTAATAAATTGAACAAGAACAACAACAAGTTTCATGCTAAAATGGAGTACATTCCTTTTGATTCTTGTTATGTGCTTACCAAAGGTGAGAAAGGTGTGCATGCTAGGTTTGTTGGTACACCAATTGTGGGTCCAAAGAAGAAGGCCATTTGGGTACCAAAGAGCGAGGAAACGAGCTCTCTGGACTGCGTTCGCCGTAGCGTCAGACGCCAGGAGTTCAAGCGTCAGACGCGTCTGTCGAGTGGTGCTGAAGCACAGTATCGTTTTAGTGACCGTTGGAGATCAACGGTTCTCGTTCAATCGAGGACACGTGGCGTTGATCTGTTGCGAGCTGTTGAGGGGCATCGGACGCTGGTCGCGTCTGTTGATTGGGTAACAGACCCGTCTGGTGACCCCATTTTTAGCTTAGTGAGGAGGCAACGGCTCTATTTCGTGGAGGGGCTTATAAATAGCCCTTTGGCCAGCCATGGCCTGGTAGCTGAGCACACTTTAGCCTTAGTGGCTTATGTTGTAGTGCTTGGGAGCCCTCTAACTCACTCATGCTTGATAGTGTTCATCGGATCGAGTGAGAGAGCGATTCTAGTGCGTTGCATCATGAGAATTGTATCGAGTGGCACTAGGTGATCGTGTTGCAAGCCAGTGGTGCTGGTTACTCTTGGAGGTTGCCACCTCCTAGATGGCTTGGTGGCTTGAGGCTCCATCGAAGCTCGCAAGAAAATTGTGCGAGGCTCCGGAGAAGCTTCGTGAGGGGGATTGTGCTTCCCCTGCGGGGACCGCGAAGAGCAACTTTAGTAGAGCGTGTCATTGAACTACCACACTTGATGGTGGGTTCTTACGGCGCTCTTTGAGAGAGCTCGGTTGTGGATACCGATTAGCCGCTGAACCATGAAGTGTTGGTTGACACAATGGGGACGTAACTTGGTGGCAACCAAGTGAACCTCAGGAGAAAATCAACATGTCAACATTGTCTATTCTTCTCGATGGTTTGCCCTCGTGCAACACAATCTTGTATTTACCTTCATATATACCTTGCTTGTGTTGTTGCTCTTGTATCTAGTTGTGCTTGTGTAGCTAACTAGATATCTTCTTACTTGTGTAGCTAGAAGTATCCCCTTTGCATGACTAATTTAGTTTGTGTAACCTTGTTAGTCGCATTGCTTAGTTTGTATAGCTAAGTAATTTGCGCTCTCTAATTTGACATTAGTTGCCTTGTTATTGAGCATTGCTAGTGAGCCTAGAAGCTTTGTGCTTTTGCTTACTAGAATTGTGTAGGAGCTCCCCAGTGCTTGAAGTACTAGTTGTATGGGTTTGTGTGACCTTGCAAGCTAGAATTGTTTAGGTGGGCTCTTGCTAGGAAGACACCTTATTTGCTTGATTAGGATCTTTTGTAAGGTGTTAGAGTTATAGATAGAGGGGTGTAGTCTCGGGTAGACCGATAGATTTATTTCCGCACTTGTTTCGGTTAGCCAACATAATTAAGTTTTAGAAAGGACTATTCACCCCTCCTCTAGTCCGCCATCTCGACCCTTCAGATGCGACTGCCGGTGGAGCTTCCTGCAGCTGCTTGCGGGGACGCGGCTCCCGGTTGCGAGCCATGCCATGGATTCTTCCGTCAAGTGATGCTGATGCTCATCTCCTTTTCTTTTTTGGTTTGGGTGGCTTTCGTTGGACGCACTCGCGAGTGGAAGAGAAAAGGCAAGTAACGCCAGGAAGACTGAGGAAAAAGAAAAGTTAGGAGCAATGCGGTAATTTTAGTCTTTTTGTCCATCACATGAAGTTGTTTTTGCCAAACAAAGTGAATAAAATAGCTCAGTTTCACCAGCAAAGCTGTTCATTGAGCTAAAAAAACAGCTTCATTAGTGAAGCTAGGCTATGCTAAACGGGCCTTAAGTGAGCCTAGCTGGCACTCCTTCCGTAGGAAACCAACCAAACTTTTTCTAGGAAGCATTGTTTGGATTCATATCTCGTTATCATGCGTAGAGCTAGTAGAAGTCTAGCACGATGGAACTCAACGCAACCATCATACAGTACTTGTATGGCACACAATGTTAGGGAGCAAGACTAATAATGAAGCCAGCTGCTGGCTATAAGGATCTTTACAGCTCATTCATATACTCTTCACTATTAATACATGACCCACTTGTCTATCTCACAAAGTTCTTTGGTTCTTTTTTTGATCACACAAAAGGTTTGTGCGTCTTTGTATTAAGGTAGAGAAAAGTTTAATATACAACACGCCTTAGCGATGCCCTATGGGTCAAAAAAAGTTATACGTGGATGCTCAGACCCTCCCTAGTATACTAACCTATACTGTTACATTGGACACTGAACAATCCGAATTGCAACACCAGCTACGAGGACTATGCCCGGGCTCACGAGCGGCGGCGACGGCGCTGCTTGTGCGCACCCACGTCGTTGTCGGGTGGGGAACAACTCACGAAGCACATGCATATTACTGGTGTCACTGCTGAAGATTTCGTCGTACGCCTTCATGGCTGACATGGACAGAGATGGCATCCCGCTAGTTAGTGCCAACGTTTCAAGACAAGGTGCTCATCCCGCTGGTTAGTGCCAACGTTTCAAGACAAGGTGCTCATCTCTCTTAGACGCAGGAATATGCGACATGCTCTGCGCCGTTATCCGCTTGCTCCTCTCTTGGGGAGCGCGGGCAGTGCACGTCCGTCGTCGGCCGTACCAATTCCGGATAGCTCTAGGAGAGGTGGCTCCCTCGCCTTCGTGATTCGCTTGGTGAAGTGCTTGAGACGTTTGTCAGCTGAGCATCTTTGGTTCTTATGTCTAAGCCGATTATAAGCTTATAGTTTATTTCTCCTCCCTCTCCTCTCCCCTCTCTCTTCTCCTCCCCGTGATCATTCAGCCTCGGTCTGTATTATACTTGCTCCGGATGCATCGTTCCCTCGGTGGCTCCCTCCCTCTAGTTCTCTGGACCAACTCCAGCACACCTCGGTGTTTACAGAGACAGAACTGGGGGGGGGGGGCAGCAGGGGCCATGGCCCCCCCCCTATGCGGCCCAAAATTTTGAGACCCCCCTCAGGAAGTCACGGCCCAGTCCAGCAACAAGTGAAGGAGAAAGGCTGTATTCCTGTACGAGTACGATGAGACTCGCGTCTCGCGGCCTCTAGAAGTTCCATCTGACCGTCTCTGTCTCGCGGACTCGTCGCTTCCACTTCCCCCATCGCCAGATCAGATCGCGCGCGTGGATCGGCTGATCGCCCTTTGCCAATCGCCAGTTCCCCATTAGAGTTCAGAGAGCAGCCGAGCAGTCGACCATAGAGGAGCATGCTGCAGGCAGCAGCGGAGTAGCCGATCATCAGTTCATCACGACGTGTGAGGGCATCAGGGCAAGGATTCAAGGAGCAAGTCTGCATACGCAACTGCACAAACCAGATTGTGCAAGCGGCCGCAAAGTAAATGTAATCAATGATGTGCCTTCTATTATTTAATTGATAATTTGTAATGATCATTCGTGCAAATTTTTGATTTGTATCACTGTATGGATATTCCGGTAGGAAACAATGCGTCCTAAAAGAAGAATTGACAATACAATTAATTTTTTTTTCAAGAAGGTAGATAGAGATGGTGAAGGACATGGACGGGAGCAAAATATTTCTCCTGTTGTTTGCCCTCAATTAGATCAAGGTAAGTTTCTTTTATCCTCTTTTACAAAAGAGTCATTTCTATATATTGTCACAACAAAAAAATATGATTATATGGATTTTTATATGATATTCTGTCTGGCCACACTGCCCCCCTTCTCATTTTGCTGGTTCCGTCACTGGGTGTTTACATCTCAAATTCGTTCGGTTGTGAGTTGTCACATGAATAATATGATGATCAAAGGCCCAAGTGAGAAGTGAACGATTCCACAAGTCCACTCGGTGCACAAAGCCCAGGCACTACAGCTTGCACGGAAGTGATTAAGACACTCCAATCACATACAAAACTGCTCTTACCTCCGTAGTTGTCAATCGCTCATCGCGACACTGACACCGCTAGGTCAGTCCTCGGCCTATGACAGCAGCAATCATCTCAGCCACCAACATCGCGATTGAGTTCTGTCCAAACCTCTCAAGAACAATCAACTAGATTGCTCAGTTAAGCAGGCTCGTCAAAAGGCCCGGGCCTAAATGGCGCAACAGCAATGGGCCCCAAAAAAATTAGAACCCAGTAGAGCGCCGGTTGCTTTTCCAGTTTCTTGCCCGTGGCCCATTAGTAGAAATAGAAATCACCCGGTCACCAATCACATACGTAGTCGACTCGCTAAGACGTTTGATTTTTTTTATACCAAGTTTTGACCACTCGTTTTATTTAAAAAAAATTTATAAAATATCACTTCTTTTATCGTGGCTTGCTTTATTAATAAAAGTTCTTTAAGAATGACTTAAATTTGACTATGTTTGCACAAACTTTTTGAATGACTTAATTTGACTATGTTTACACAAATTTGACTATGTTTGCATAAAAGTTCTTCGAGAATGACTTCAAGAACCAGGCGCCGAGGCCGCGCCTGGTTTTCCAGCGTGATCATGAGAACCCGTGAGATGGATCCCGTCCGCTGCCACCGGCTGCGCTCGCGCTTGTCCCACTGCAAGTCCACGCCCCACCGGCCACCCCATCGCGCCTGAGTTTGGGCCCTGGAAATGCGGACGGACCCGATGGCCGCGCCCTGCTCGGTGACATCCCCGACCCGACGGCCCGATCCAGTGGCCCATCGCGACTCTGTACTGCATGCCTGCACGTCCCGGTTCGGCGGTTCGGGAAAGCCGCACGGACGCACGCGCCGCCTGCGGCCGCGGCCGCTCCCGGCGTGCGCCCCACATGTGAAGCTGAGTTCGTCGGCGGCGGTCTCTCGTTTTGCGCCGTTGACGCCTCGGCGGGTGCAGGGCTTCTGGCTGCTAGGTCATACGTAGTACGACAATCTGGCAGCGTCTCCTGTTCCACCGGTTTCTCTCCACATTCGTTTTCACGTGGTACATGTACACCGGACGGAGAGTCCCCTGCGTCCGACCGACTTTGATCCACAATCCAAACACCGGAGAGTTCCCCGTCGTCCGTCGACCGACTGATGTCCCGTCCAGGCCGAATTTTCTTTGACACGAAGAAACCCCCCTGCTTTCCCCCCCACCGAGCCGGAAACGGACAATTCCGTTGGTTAGCCGTGGTTGAACCGAAATCGCGTCCGCGTTAACAACCGCGACGTACACGTCCCACTCTCCGGTCTCCACTCCGATCCGATCCATCGCCATCGCGCGCGCCGCCGATCGAGTCGCTGGACCTGGACTCTCTGCTAGTCTCTAGAGTCTAGACCATGCATGGTGTCCAGTGGCCACTGGTCACGCAACGCATGGCGAGGCCCGGCCGGCCCTAGTGATGGCGCGGTTGGTCTCCGTCACTGTCCCCGGCTCCGGCCGCGGAGGGAGGAAAACACAACACCGCACCGCATCCAGTTGTCTCTTCCGCTAGCGCTTTCCCTTTGTCGCCGACGGGCGACGCGCGACGGACGCGCGAGCCCTCACCTCACCTACCGGCCGGCCTCTAGCTCCAGCCTGTCCTTGCCCGCGTGGCTTCTTGCCTCCTCACCGCATCATCGGTTTCGGGCTCTCTGTGCGTTTGGTTTGCCACACATGCGGAATTTTGCAATCTTTGGCAGTCTCAGCTGAATTTTAATTCGTTGATTCGATGTCGAAACTGCATGCAGGTTGGCTTTCACTACGAGGAAGGAATATCTGCAACTTGTTCCACCAAGATCCTGGGCTCAGTCGTCAGTGAGCATAAAGAATTCACCGGCGGATAGCCAGCCAGCCAGCCAGCCGGACATGGACATCCATTGGGACAGAAGCAGCGGCAGCGATCACGGGCAGGGGCAGGGCGAACACATCTGCTTGTTCCGATCCCCTGTCTGAGCCTGTCTCTTCTCAGTGTGTTCTGTTTGGCATGCACACTCGGCCACTCGCATCGCATGCACTACTCAACTCTCAACTTGCGGGACGTGTGACGTGTACATGTCAACATTGCGGTCGGTCACTCACGGCCTCTAGGGCTCCTCGCCACTACTTTTTATCTACCTACTTCTTCGTCTCCATCAAAACAAAGCGCCAATGCAACGGTCGCGACGAACTGGATTGTTCCTTCCTTATTACTCTACTACCTGTTGTATGTATGTTCAGAGCACTGACGACTGTAATTAGAAGTCACTTGTCAGAGTCAAATTTCGTTTCGACGGAATTGTTGATTTTGGGCGAGTAAACAACAGAACTACTCTTTCATGAGAGAAGTAAAATAGCCGTGCCGGACCGGATGACACTGGTTGTGATGGACAGCTAGTGGCGGCCTTGTACTCTTGTACCATCGCTATGCATCAAGCTAGCTAGCGTTGGTTTGGTAAATGTCCAATTCATGCATCCTAGCATAATATCAGCGTCTCAAGCTGCTTCTGCTTCCTTGCCGTCTCTGACGGGTCATGTTTACTTCTTTGTACATGTTGAGCATGACCATGTGATGAGTGACCACCTCCAGGTTGCATGCAACCAGCAATGACTTCTTTTATTTTTTTCACTTAAAGGAGCACAATGAAATAGTCTTTATACCCTTGATTGGGTTCAAAATTTTGACAAAATTTAACCAAAAGTTCACGAATTTCGGTGGTGGCCGAAAGAAAATTCCGGAATTTTGTAATACACTAATACATGTACTATACAACTCTAGACTCGTATGTTTTATTGTTTATATGTTGCATATTCTTCTACTCAATAGATGTGTAGTCATAAATCAAGCTAATATTTGTTTAATTAATTTTTCTTAGAAAAACATACTTGTGCAAGTCTCTAAAAAAATTTCAGCGAAATTTCGGCCAAATTTTGTGAATTTCGGTAATTTCGGGGTGGTTGAAATTTTCTTAATGCTGAAATTAAAAACCCTGCCAAGACAGATAATCACCATACGGCTCTTCTTGCTTTTTTTTTATTTGTCGCAGTCGAGTCTGCTCCAAGTAATTAAAAAAAAGCAGAATTCGCATCAAAGGTCTGACGCAAAGATCAACCGCGTTGTTCTCAGTTCTCACACATGATTTTTTTTATTATTACTATAACAAGAAAAAGTAGGATTTGTTTTCGCTTTTAGTTAGTGGCATACATAACGATGAATTATATTGCTCTGCAACAACTGCACTCGTCGTTTCATTCGGGTGGATGACATGCTCTGCAACAAATGCTTGTGGTTGGTTTTTTGACTGCTGTCATCTGATCTTCTAGAGACATGGCAAGAAGCCAAGAACAAACAGACCTAACAAGACGTACAAAGCAAGATTTGTCTTTCTCTAAATCCCTTGCTAACCACTCTCATCACAAGCCTTCCAAAAAGTTTTTGCCAGTAAAGAACGAAACGAGATGAAATCGTGTCAAAGAAAAAGGAGATAAAAATTCACTTGCCTTTAGCCCTTTACCAGAGTTGAGGTCGGTTTCTATTGACGTCACATCACCAATGCATCGCCTAACTGTTTTTTTCTACAACCACCACGATCCCTACATATTCTTCGACGACCTTGGAATCAATATGTGGCTGCATGATTTGAATTTTTGGTGAGAGTTAGAACGATGTTAATACCAGCAGTTACTAACCGATAGCTGGAACTGATGTCTAGTGTGCTAGATTCAGCTAATGTCGTGGATTATTCTTCCTAGCGTGCCGGAAGTCTTCGTTCTTTTCTGAAGAGTTTCAAGATCCGTTTGACGCGGTTTCAATCAAGGGCGAGATTAACGCCGTGCGAACTAAATTCTCTGCACTGTTTATTTTTTTCTGATAGTCTATAATGATTCTTGGAGTGCATTTAGGTCAAAGAACAAGAACAATATTCAGAACAAGAACTAAACTGAATTATGCAATAGGTCACTCGTCACACACTGCCTACTGAAATGCTTGTCATTCACCAGTGATCTATATCATAAAAAAGTTAGCTGCTAAATAAAAGGAGGAAAAAGGGCGATGCCGGCCGGTCGGTACTGAGACAAACGCAAACTCGCCCAAACGATAGGAATCTCCGTTTGCAATGCAGAACAGATGAGCTGATGAACGAATCGGCACTAGCAAATGCTCTTCCATTAACCGGCTTAATCAAGCATTATCTTGACCCAACACACATCAGAAAACATAACTATGGATAGGGTTAGGGACCGGCCGCCTCCTAATCTATGGTACTCACTACTGTTGGCTTATGACTAGCACTACCCTGCAAAGAGCCCAACTACTCATTTGCTTGCAAGCCTGAGCTTGGCGTTTCTGAAATTTGTCTGTTGTTTAATGTTGTTTCGGTTCAGGATACGTGTGGTCAGAGCATAGGCACGCAGTGCAGGCGTGCCAACCAGACGGCCACATATAATAGTTAACGATGTTTATATGAAAGTTATTATATGGCACTCAGATTAGCCAAAGTTAACGATTAGGATATGCCTCTTGTTTTTATCAAGTGAGTATAAGCAACTAGCCTTTTAAATGAGGATGCAAATTCTAACTATTTTGTCTCATTGGGTCGACCAATAATTTGTTCAAATGGACTAGAATGGTATTTCATGTAATTTGATTGGAGAGAAAAATGAAGTAGAATATCATCTTACCGTAGTTAACTGATTCGAAAATGCCATTGAGTAAATTCGAAAACACCATTGAATACCCACTCACATCCTTACTTTAAATGAAGGCCAAAGGCCATTGTACTAAAGTTATGTGGGACGTATGTCACGCTCTCTCTACTTATATAGTTTTTGATCCGGTTTTCACTTAAAAAATAGACTAGCTCTTGTATTTTCATTTATTCTTCTAATAAATTTGCACCAAACATTTTGCCGTTCTTTTTTCTTTTTTGAAACGAACCAGGCAAGAATTGTCGTTCTTTTGAAGAAAAAACTATCAACTACTAGCCCATAAAACAAAGCTATATTTTAACTAGTAATGCACCCCCAAAAGGTTCCAAGTCTGGGACAACTTGATCCCCACCAAATTTGTGCTTGCTTTCTTTTTCCTAATTTTTCATCTCAATGAGCGAGAAGCTTTCAACTTGTTATAAGCTCTGAACTTAATTTATACAATCAGCTTGAATTTAGAAACATTAAACTAAAAATTAACTTCAAACTGAAAAGAACACCATATCCCACGAGATTCTATCTCCCTCCAATTAGTGGATATGAATGACAGATACAAGCAAGCAGCTAGCCGCGGTGATGTGCATCAGATGGTGGAGACTGAAGAGTGTCAAGTGGTTAAACCGTGGCACTGGTTGTCATAATCTCAACCATTTGTCCAATAATGTTAAAAGAAACCTCATGTTTATCAAGACAGTCTACAAATAATGATAATAAAAAAAATATGAATAGTTAGATTTTAATATAATGATCAAATAGAATAGATTTACTAGAAATCACAATATTAATTGTAAAACAAATATGCATCTAAAATTTTATAATGAACCAATGGTTTAGAATTAAAGAAAAAATGTATCCCACATGCAATCCATATTTAAATATTTTTTTGTGACTTAATCTAAATTAAACATTGTCATATAAAAGGATCAAATATGTGTTCGAATTGTAATAAAGTAATGTTATTGTGGCCACTATAATTTGGAGGGAGTTGCCAGCGCACGGACGTCCGATCTAGGGCGCTAGCGTCGAACGGTGCTTCCGTGCACACACGTAGATCACTCGCCCCGCACCAATTCTGCTCTGGAGGCCGCGTCTGTCAGCACGGAACTCCCGCGCTTGGGCCCAACGCACGCAACTCTCTCGCCCATGCCCAGCATGCGTGCGGACCACTCTGAACCTGCTCTGTTTCCCGCCCCCGCATGCCTGCAGCAGCAACACAAGTAGGTGGCGCGGTGACCCATGGTGGCACACTAGCAACAGCAGGCAACTACGGCTAGCCTCTGTCCGTCAGTCGCCGCCGCCATTGCAACATGTGCTTTCCTGAGATCTACTTTTGAATTATCCAAATAAAACATTTACAGCATACGTCTAAAACAGATGAAACACTTCAAACATGCACCCAAATAAAACATTTACAGCATACGTCTAAAACAGATGAAACACTTCAAACATGCACGTATAGCCATAGTAATATATGCAACACCAGATCTACTTTTGCAATATTCGGATGAAACATTACAACATACATTTGAAAGAGATAAAACATGCACCAGAAACATACGTGAACAGCTATTGTAACTTGTGCAACACTAATATTTACTTTTAAAACATCCAGATAAAATATTTACAACATACGTCACATAAAACACTTGAAACATAGCCCTGCAACATGTAGAAGAATCTTGCCACTCCAACAAGACGGTCATGACGTTTTTCCTCTCCGGACCACCTGGCTCTCGTCGCATCATCGATCATCTTTCATATGTTTCTTCCCGTTTTTGCATCTGTTGATCGGCATTCACGAGCCTATCTCGTGTTGTATGTGATACAGTAGTATATTGCAAGACGTTACATCATACGTGACCACTGCTGTTTTGGCCTGGGATGTTGCCGTCCTACATTGGATCGTGCGACCAGAGACAACTATTCGAGTGTTTGTGCACGCATAATTATTTAAAGTGGAAAACATATATGCACCCTCTAGTGTCAAATCAGTGACCTCTGAGCACCAGTACAGTCCAAAGGTATACAACGTCTGTTTTCAATTTGTTGTACTAAAATATTAATAAAATATAGTAAAAATCAATATTGCGAAGCTACTTTTTGAGACAAATCCACTTCTATGTTCGAAATATACTAACCAAATATATAGGAAACAACTGCCATCAAAGTTTTAAATAGGATAGCTAGCTTCAACGTGCTATTCAAAATGTCAATTATTTGATTCAAGGAGCTATATAATTTGTACTTAAATTTGATATACCAGAAGTGTCCTTCGCAAAAACTCACACAATTTATTTATGTACTACCTCTATCCTAAAATAAAATAAAATAATTTTTAGAATCACCCAAAGTCAAACAATCTTAAGTTTGACCAACTTTATAAGAAATAGCAACATCCTCTATGACACTAAATAAGTATATTATGAAAATACATTTCATGAGTATCTTATGGTATTAATTTAATGCCATACATATTAGTTCTATTTTTTGTAAATTTAGTCAAACTTAAATTAATTATTAAACTTAGGACAAGTCTAAAATTAGATTAATATGGGATGGAGAAAGTATATATATGCCTAAGATGTGTATGATTATAGATAAATGAGTAGTAGGTTAACTAATAAAGTGATGCTATATGAAAGACATGTCCTCGAGTAAATACATTATCTTTGGAATTAAACAAAGGTGTTGTAATTGGAAAATGAAAACCATGCTTGCTTGTCTTGCATGCATGCTTTGCCTAACATATACTCCCTTCCTCCTCAAAATAGATTTAATATTTGGTGTTGTCGGGTATTAATAATAGGTATACCCAACCAAGGGCGATAATAGCGTGTCAGCTACTAAATCGTCGGAGGCTTAGGGACGCCTTCCGTCTCGCCCGAGCCCCCATGACGTCATCAAAGCGCTCGACCCCTGCGCCCTGTCGGGAACGATTTCCGCCTCGCCCGACCCCTGCAACATAAGCACGGGACCGCTCGATCCTCTTGGCGTACTTCTGCCTCGCCCGAGGGACATGTGGAGCCCTCTGGCAGGACAGGGAGCCACGGGGGACCCCAACCACAGCACCCACTCCCGCCGATGGGACGGACGTGACCGTGCACAGTGAACAACAACCGCGCTCTGACCTAACATGACCCCAGTCATTCCACGACGACATCCATACCTCTACAGCGACGGGGGTAACGGCAACTATACCACCTACCCCCTCTCTACGCAAATCCAGGCGCCCATACCACCCATCCTCGACGGCACAGAAGCACACAGGACGAAACATGGCCATAGCATGTTGCACCAGCGGATGAAGAGGCCAAAAGATCAATGCCCGTTGCATCTCTGCGCTGCAGGAGAAACTGCTCCCACCAGATAAGGAGGAAGACGGCCGCACCCGAAGTCTTTTCCTATTTCTCCTTTTTACTACAAATATAACCCGAGCCCTCTCCTTGAAAACTATAAAAGGGGAGGCAGGGGCCACATCTAGGGCCAATTCACTATGACTAATCGAAACAGACCTCACACACACACACACACCTCATACCCACTTCCCCCGAAGCGACCTGGGATCTGTTCTCTCTCTCGAAAGCTTATAACCCCTACTACGAGCACTCTGGTGCAAGGCAACTCCAGCAGCAGCTGAATCCACTGGACGTAGGGTCATTCTTGCCCGAACTAGTATACATCCTTGTGTCCACTTTGCATACCATCCGGGCCTAGATGCGCAGACACAAATTCACTCGTCGCTCCTAGAACCCCCGGTTTTCTAGACACCGACAAGTGTCATAAATGTTGATACACTCTTTCTATAAAGTTGGTGAAACTTAACATAGTTTGACTTTAATTTATGTTGTAAGCTGTTTGTAACGTGTTTTGGTGATGTATTTGATTCAAATCTATATGCGTGAGTGGTTATATGTACTCATTCATCCGTAGATGTTTTTTGTTGGTGGCCGAAATATTTTTGGGACAAAATTAAAATGCCACTTTTATGGACCTGAGGTAGTATATATATGAGCCTTGTTCGTTTTTGTTTATATTATTTTTTTGAGCATTTTTTTGTTTATATTATTACAAGGACGACGATGCACAAATACATAGATCGATCACCATGGACACACAACACTCACAAAACTGTGATTGCGCCTCCTATCAAACACCTACACATAAATTGCTAAAAGCACTTGCTATTGTGTAAATCGAAGCAAGATTAAGCAAATATCTCTTTCAAGAAATTAAAGCTCCTAGTATAATACACACTTTTTCCTTAACAAAAAGGTCTCTCGAGTCTCTAAATAAAGCTATGCTGGATCCCAAAAGTCTCACTTACGTAGCTCTGGTGTCCTATACAACTGAGCTCATTGTCTTGTGCAAAGAAACTAGAACTGTCCGTTTGTAACATGGTAGCTGGCTCATGCACGGAATCTGTGTACTTTGGTCTTTGGATATGCTTGTCGATATATATGGATATGCATGGATATATACGCGCAAGAGATCACGTACTAGTCCTTATCAACACTTGAATGAGAGTGCTCCAGATGTTGAATTTACCCTATAAATGTTTTTTTATATAACTCAGTTTTTTTTTAAAAAAAAATCAAAATACATGATATTCAACTATCAATGTAGATATATTGTAAAGTTCTTAGTTATATAATAAAAAATATTCAAGTGGCCCCTTGCATAGCTCGTGTCATGGAGTGCTAATACAATGCAATCTAAAATGGATTGACATTACTATAGGCATGTGACTGATTAAGGAAACATATTTCATGATTGCTAAACCATGGAAATTGATAATGATCATTGCTCGTGGTTGGTGGCAAATCACTACTGTAGCTGGCTGCTTTGCCGAGGGTCCAGGCTCTCGGCAAAGCCTCTAAGGCCCTTGGCAAAGCCTTTGCCGAACGCAACTCTCGACAAAGCGCCCTCGATGAAAATCCGATCGGCAAAGGCTTCTTTGCCGAGAGCCGTTTATCGGGCACTCGGCAAAGCCTTTGCCGAGTGCCCGACGCTTGGCAGAGCGCGAAAAAAACCTGAAATTTTTTTCGTCTCCGTCGAAGTCGCAAGTCGTGGCATTTTTCGCGCAACATTCGCGGCTATGCGGTCAGCGGGATTCAAACTCGTGACCTCTTCCTCACGCGATACCTCCTCTGCCACCTGCACTACACACTCACATGCGTCTATATGTCGTTTCGGTTACTCAAATATTATACTAAACCAAGTGAAATTTGATTGTTTGAGGCCCTAAACGAATTCAAATTAAAAGGTTGTCAACTACAAAGTTTCATAACTTTTCGAGCTCTACATTTTTCATATAGAAAGTTTTTCCATCCGAGGTCTTTTGAAAAATTCAAATTTTAAAATTTTGAATTTCAAACGTAGTTTTGCATGACAAGATGAATTCAAATGAAAAAGTGGTCAACTACAATGTTTCATAACTTTTCGAGATCTACAAACTTAATTTAGAAAGTTTTTCCATCCGAGGTCTTTTGAAAAATTTGAATTTTAAAATTTTGAATTTCAAACGTAGTTTTGCATGACAACATGAATTCAAATTAAAAAGTGGTCAACTACAATGTTCCATAACCTTTCAAGATCTACAAACTTCATTTAGGAAGTTTTTCCATCTGAAATTATGGTGCTAATATTGTTCACAAATCTTATATATCTCTCTTGTAGTTTCATGAAACTACATGAGACAAAGATTTTGTGAACAACGTAATTATTACTTTGTCGAATGAAGAAATGACCATTATAAAGTTTGTAGATCATGAGAAGTTATGAAATTTTATAGTTGAAAACTTTTTTATTTGAATTTGTTTAGGGCACCAAAACGTGGTTTGAAAAATTGCTTTGCTGAGTGTTTTACTTTGGCACTCGGCAAAGAAGCCTTTGCTGAGTGTTTTTTTGGCACTCGGCAAAGAATTTCTTTGCCGAGTGTTTTTTATTTGACACTCGGCAAAGCCTTCTTTGCCGAGTGCAGAGGCTTTGCCGAGTGTTTTTTAGTTGGCTCTCGGCAAAGCCTTCTTTGCCGAGAGCCCGAAAAAAAACGCTCGGCAAAGCCTCCGGCGCTCGGCAAAGAAGCGGATTCTTGTAGTGAATATGGGTGAAACGATACAGAAAAGTCCCATACTCATCGATATTATTTCCATATTATTCTACCATTTTTTATTTTTTTCAAAACATGAAAGTTGTCATTTTGTGATTTTAGCACAAACTTTTTTTACTCCTTTTTCATTAGTTATTTAGATAAAAACAAAAAAATCCTATACCGAACACTTTTTTTTCATATTATAGTATCATTTTGGACTGTTTTCATCCCTAGTGGTATACATCATGTTTGTTTGCTTTGAGTTAGTTTATTATGTATAAGTAATAACATAAATGAGTATTTAGAAGCATGAATATATGCATTTCTCTATTTTCCCATAATGGCCGATGTGAGTAATTTAGATAGAAATTCAGGGGATACTTTAGACTATTTTTTATAATAATAGAGGTAGATACTTTATATGCATATTTAGAGGTTACTTCATGTTATTTCTTATAATGGCATATGTGGATTATTAGAAGCAAATTAGGTCCTCATGGCTATTACTATCAAGTCCACAAAATCGATGGTTAGATGCATGTTATGATTTTTTTTAGAATTTCTCTTCCTTTTTTCTGTGTATTTTGTGAAGAGATTAACATGGAGGCTTTAAAATAAACTCTAGTGAATTTGCTTTTGTTATCATATTATTAACTCTTGTTAGTAGGTAATAACTCTCTGTAATTGAACAGAAATAATTGACAAATCTTTATGTATTGTCTGAAACAGTCATTAATAGCTATTTTTCTTCTGTCTCATGCAGTGGTATCTCACTCCATCCTTGATCTTTGCGACTAACTCGATAAATGAAGTGTATTTCCTCTGGAAAATTCTTGGGTCGTTCCATTCCAAAGATTAGAGAGCTCTCCACCGTACCGCGCCAATATGTTTAGCTAGTTTGGTCTTCACAAGGTAGATAAACATGTTGCAACAACTAAAGAAGTCCCGTGTTGTATCGCCACGTGAATGACGATTGTCATGCCATGAAAAAAGCAAGATAGATTAGGGCTTTAAATTCAGGTTCACATGCAAAGTTCATGTACAATCCGAATTAATGAGCCTACTACTCTATATATGCAAATTAGTTAAGCTCCTCTTACTCTTGAACAAAGAAAAAGTTGTGTAGGAGCACCACTACAATTTCCTATTTATGAGGGAAAAAAAACTTCGGTAAAATGGTTCAGGCATGTTTTGTTCTTTTGGAGAGAGAGGCTGGTGCTGCCATTATCAAGTCATGCGTATTTTCTCTCTACAGGAGTCATGCAACAACGCTACCCCTACTGGCTACTATGGATAGAGGATTCGTGTGACCCAACTAATCGATTGTGCATGAGGTTGGCAAGCATCTGAAGCCTCTGAACACGCCGCAAACGCTAATGGCCAAGCTATCATCCTTCAAGATGGATGAAAAGCCTCGTAGTTTCTTCAGGTACCAAAGAAAAAAAAACGCTAATGGCAGACAGCCACAGGTCGAGATCGAGGAGAGAGCTATTAGCCATGGCAGCAAGCCGTGCTCCTCACGCTGCCTGCCTTGCTACCTCGTCACTCGATTAGCGATTTAGCTTCAGTCGGTCCGTTACGGCGTGCCTTTCACAACAAAGACGCTGGGCGCTGTCAGCCAGCCACAATGCATGCAAAGGCGAAATCATGGTGGGTGAAAAAGGCGAAGCATTAGCAGAGCGACGACGTCGCCCGTTTCACCTCCCACACAAGCACACGTTGATGGGTCTGGATCAGCGGAAACTGGTCCTTGATCACTGCACCACCTCCCTGTTCCGACATATGGGCGCCATGAAAGTTGATGCCGAGCTGGGAGCAGAAACCCATTCCAGCCGCTCCTGCAGGCAAGGCTACAGGCGTCGGTGCATCGTGCAGTTTCAGTGCAGATGCAGCCAAGCTGCTCGGTGTAACAAGCTGCTGGATTCAGAGCCCTAGCAAGCAAAAGCAGCACTGGTTGGTGGCTGCTGAGCATCAGCGCGACAGTACCATCCTGCAGACAGGCAGACAACACTTGCCCAGAATTCAAAGGATCCAGCTCCAGCCGCTCATCGTTCTTTCCCAAGCACTACCCGTTTTCAGACCTGAGTCTTCTCTAAATTCTGTGGAGCAAGCAGAAATGGCAGTATCTGTAAGCTGTAGCACCCCTAAAATGGCGCTATTCTTTTTTTCCAGAGAACAAAATGGCAGTATTTGTAAGCAGAAAATGGCAGTATCTGTAGTCTTCTATGAACATGGACTAATTTTTGTTGTAAAATGTCAAATGCCTGCCCAGGGTTAACACAAACAGACTGCACAAATTGGTCTAATCATTATCCTCCAACTTGCCCCGGTCGATTTCAGTGTTCGTTAACCTCACCGGCTCCTGTATTTCATTACTGCAAATTCAGTTGTTAAAAACAAAGAACAGATAAATAACACATATAAAGGGCTTTGTTCGCTTGGACTGAAAATAAACGGCTGAAAGTACTGTTGACTGATTTATGTGAGAGAAAAACACTATTGGCTGGCTGAAAATAAGCGGCTGAAAGCTCCTGCGAACGTGCTGTTAAAGTCGGTATCCAGTTCGGTAGCCCTAATGCAATCTCGTCTCCTGAATTTGGCGCGAATACGCAAAAAAATTATTACTTGAATGAAAAAATAGTTAAAATTCGTGCAGGCGAGAGCCTTTCAGTGGCTGCACTAACAAAGCCCGTGTCACACGACACCCACCGTTTGCCTACTTTCATATGGTCCTCTCGGAAGCGTCCGCGACTCGGCGCACCGAATCCCAACCACCGGTAGTGGCGCCGAGCGCCAGGCCGAGCATATACATCGCCCTGCCTGCTGCTCGGCCCGCCCTCAGCTGCTCAGTGAGGACAAGCAAGCTGATCACCTGAGCAGTGAGCAGGGTGAGGCCAAGCAAGCAGAGCGGCGCTCTAGTTCCAGCCTTCCAGGCCGCGGGGATATGCACACGCCGCGAGGGCAGGGGTGCCAAGAAGCGTAGGGGCCGGCCAGCCATGTGGGTGCCGTCGCGGGGGTCGTCGTCAGGGAGCGGGCGGCGGACCTGGCGCCGGCGCATCGCGGACTACCTCGCCGACGACCAGACCGACGTGTCGGACAATGAGTCCTTCATCACGGCGCACAGCGACGAGTACGTCGCCGCCTCGACGTCCGCCGCCGGCGCGGGCGGAATGCTGCCGGCGTTCCTCGCGGACCAGAGCGACCTCGTGGAGGTGATGCTGGAGCTGGACGAGGAGTCCATGGTGGTGCGCAGCGTCACGCCCACCACCGCGGCGCTGTACGGGACGCCCACCACGTCGCTGCCCGGCGCGGGGCCGGCGGCGCAGGCGGCGCACACGCCGGACGGCCCGCGGAGCCTGAGCCGGTGCTCGTCGACGTCGTCGCGGATCCGCAGGAAGTTCGCGTGGCTGCGGTCGCCGTCGCCGTCGTCGTCGCTGCGCCGTCCCGCGCCCCCGCCCGCGGCCGCGGCGTCCTCCGACCAGCAGGTGGTGCGGGAGGCGGCGCTGGCGGCCCGCGAGCGGCGCCGCGTCCAGGCGCGCCTCCTGAACCGGTCGCGGTCCGGGGCCAGGCGCGCGCTCAAGGGCCTCCGGTTCATCAGCCGCACCACCACCGACGCCGACGGCGGCGCCGCGCTCTGGCGCGCCGTGGAGGAGCGCTTCAACGCGCTCGCCACCGACGGCCTCCTCGCCCGCGACGACTTCGGCGACTGCATCGGTACGCACGTTCGTTCGTTCGTCCGTCCAAACTAGCCATGAAGGCGACGCGATCATCACACGCGCGCCCCCACCATGACGGGCTGACGGCATTGGCGTTGCAGGGATGGTGGACTCCAAGGAGTTCGCGGTGGGCATCTTCGACGCGCTGGCGCGGCGGCGGCGCCAGAACCTGGAGCGGATCAGCAAGGACGAGCTCTACGAGTTCTGGCTGCAAATCTCCGACCAGAGCTTCGACGCGCGCCTCCAAATCTTCTTCGACATGTGCGCGCACAATCCTGCACTGATTTCTTCCTCTGTTTTTTCTGTCGCAACTGGTGTTGTGCTCCTTGCTTGCTTGTGTGTTCTTGGCCTGAAACAAATCCATTTCGATTCAGGGTGGACACCAACGTGGACGGTAGGATCACGAGGGAAGAAGTGCAAGAGGTAATCAAATCAAGCTGAGCGAAGCCCACTTGATCAATTATTACTCAACTGAGTTACCGAATTAGTAATACACACGAGTGATTGAAAGTAACATGTCTCGGTAACACTTGTATTGCTGTAACTATCACCTCAATCGGGTTAGTTATGCATGGAGTTTCACTGTGCGGGTAGGTAATTTAGGCTTGACCTCCAGCGTGTGATCAGCCTAACTAAAAGTTTTCATTTTTTCCCCCCAGCTGATCGTTCTGAGCGCGTCGGCGAACAAGCTGTCAAAGCTTAAGGAGCAGGCTGAGGAGTACGCGTCCCTGATCATGGAGGAGCTCGATCCGGAGAACCTCGGATACATAGAGGTACGGATACATGCGTACAAATACATTGGAGTACGTGTCAATACCTAGTGTACTTCTGTTGAGTGTTGACTGGCTGGCCTGGCCACGTACGCACGCAGCTGTGGCAGCTGGAGGCGCTGCTCCTGCAGCGCGACGCGTACATGACCTACAGCCGGCCGATGAGCAGCGGCAGCGCGGCGCAGTGGAGCCAGGGCCTCAGCGCCGGCGCGGGTGCGGGCGTGGGAGGGCAGCAGCAGCCGCAGCCGCAGCCGTCGTGGCAGCGGCGGCGGTGGAGCCCGCGTCGCGCGGCGGCTCGGGCGCGCGTGGCGGCGGCGGAGAGCTGGCGGCGCGCGTGGGTGGTGGCGCTGTGGGTCGCGGCCATGGCGTCGCTGTTCGCGTGGCGGTTCGTGCAGTACCGGCGGTCGGCGGCGTTCCGGGTGATGGGGTACTGCCTCCCGACGGCCAAGGGCGCGGCCGAGACGCTCAAGCTCAACATGGCGCTCGTGCTCCTCCCGGTGTGCCGCAACACGCTGACGTGGCTCCGCTCCACCTGGGCGCGCTTCTTCGTCCCCTTCGACGACAGCATCGCCTTCCACAAGGTAATACAAAGATCTCCTGGCATGCGGGGGCCACACCCCATAGTAGTAATACAGTAAGTTCGAAGCCCTGTACTACTTACAGCGGCGACTGCCGGAGGGTGGTCGGTCGCCGTCGCCGTCGGTGGCCAGGCGCCGGCGCCCGTCGTGTTTTGCGTCGCGCCGTCAATCATTGGGCCGCCGCGTGGGGCCACGCGGGCTTGGATCTCGTGCGGCTTTGCCGCATGGCTTTTTGGCCTTTCGGGCCGTCGCGTACTTGGCGGTCGCGGTGGGCCCTTTTTCCATCCCCCTCCTGCCGCGCGGTCCAATCAGAAGTCAGATTAGCGGTTGGTTTGCTGAGAGGCCTACGAACATGACGGCACAGAAGATCCGCGTGTCTCCGCGCGCGCGGCCCCGGCAGTCTTGTCCGGGACTCCTGGTCACCGGACCGACAGGTTTTCCGCTGGCAGGTGGGGGCCATGCGCACCCCTCTTCAGAGTCTTGATCTTGAGCGAAACGTGTTGAAAAGCATTGATCCATGTCTTGTTCGGTCGTGCAAGCAGAAAAAAATTTTATGATCTGGTTGGGCGAATGCTCCAATCATGCCAAGGTTAAGGCTGATTTTTTCAATATTATTTATATTCAACACGTGCATTCGCCTTATTTCAATCCAGTTTTTTTTTCACTAACGAAGTCTGTGACACATGAACCTAATGCGATTATTAGACAGAAAGTCAGAAAGCATAGAGAATCAGATACTCCGGGCCCCAACGATTTATTTCGCGTTTGACACTTGGTAACGCCTTTGGTTGCTTGCTTGCTTGTTGCTTTCTTGATGCAAGTACCTAGCTAGTGTAATGCCTTATCAAGTATTAATATTTAAGGTGTGCTGTCACCACCACCTGGCCATAATTACTTCATGATGTTTGTTTAAAAGGTGTATTAAGATTTTTTTAATTCAAAAGTTGTATTAAGATGGTTTTAGTGTGCTGTTAATCAACTGTGACGATGGATTAATCAATCAAAATGAATTACCCATGCATAGCATATATATGATGGCATGCATGCAAATGCAATGCAATGTCATGGTGCAGATCATCGCCTTGGCGATCGCGGTGGGCATCTGCCTGCACGCGGGGAACCACCTGGCGTGCGACTTCCCGCGGCTGATCGCGTCGGCGCCCGAGGAGTACCGGCTGGTGGCGCGCTTCTTCGGGCGGGACAAGCCCAGCTACCGGGCGCTCCTCGCCGGCGCCGAGGGCGTCACGGGGATCGTCATGGTCACGCTCATGGCCGTCTCCTTCACCCTGGCCACGCGCCCGTTCCGGAAGCGGGAGGCGGACCGCGCCAACAAGGCGGCGGCCGCCAGGGGCGGCCGCCGGTGGTGGCCGCTCGCCCACCTCGCCGGCTTCAACGCCTTCTGGTACTCGCACCACCTGCTCATCGTCGTCTACCTCCTGCTGCTCGTCCACGGCTGGTTCATGTTCCTCGTCGACAAGTGGTACCAGAGGACGGTACGTGACTATATCAATCAATCACTACTCCAAATCCTAATACATGAGCAGCAGCTAGCAGGTGGTTTCATCAGTGTGTTTAATATTCTAGCTTGCTGCACATATACCGTATATATATTGCAAGTAGCTCTCTCGATCGTTACAGGCTCACATCACATTTTGTCCTGATTCGGTCCTTTGCATCGAGGAAAGCTCTATGATAGATGTGCACACTTTCTGCTGTCGCTGCGATTCTTTGGCTTTGATCCGTTTCCATCCGTCGCCTTCACGGCTGTTAGGGCCTGTTTGGTCAGAGGTGTTAAAGTTTAACCAACACTGTAGCACTTTCGTCTTATTTGATAAAAGATTTTCAATTTTGGATTAATTAGGTTTAATAGATTCGTCTCGTAAATTACTCCTAATCTGTGCCGACATGCATGCAATTAGTCTAAATTTAGTACTTTATACATTTGAGGGAATATTGATGTGATGGGAGTTAAACCGAATGATTCATGAACCAAACATGCCCTTATTATGTTGATGACTTGATGGGCACACGGACAAGGAAATATAAAATGCAGGGGGTGTTTAGCCGGTGGGGTGAAAAATTTTAGGGTGTCACGTCGGATGTTGGAAGAGGTGTTTGGATACTAATAAAAAAACCAATTACATAACTCGTCTGAAAATCGCGAGACGAATTTATTAAGCCTAATTAGTCCGTCATTAGCATATGTTTACTGTAGCATGACATTGTCAAATCATGGATTAATTAGGCTCAAAAAATCCGTCTCGCAAATTTATCGCAATCTATGTAATTAGTTTATTTTTCGTCTATATTTAATACTCTATGCATGTGTTCAAATATCTGATGTGATGGGTTGAAAAATTTTTGGGGAGGAAACACCCCCTGAATGAAGCTAAGGTGCTGGTGGTCGAGCTAAGCCAGAGTTCAGAAAGATTGTAGGCGGCGTACGCGTACTGTCACAAGGCAGGCATGCATGCATATATGCAAAGCATGCTCATTTGTACAGTAATGGCGTACGTACTACGTAGGGTCAGGTCAGGGACATTAATCGGAGATGAAGAAATTGAGGTAGGCCACCCACCTTGCGTTGCGCTGTTATCTTCCCTAGACCTAGCTAGAGAGGAGGGTGACATGTGCATCAATGTGCTCCGAGCCCACATATACGGGAGGGAAGGACACTTTGATAAGCTTTGCAGGCTTGGCTCGAGAGGTTTTCTTCGAGTATTAATCGGGCCTTTATTTTGTTTGGTTTGCGCTCTAATCTGTCATGCCAAATTTTGGCCGTAAGTGTTTGATGGATCTAAAATTCTAAATGCATAGATGGCCAAAACTTTAGTCAGTCATATGTGTCCTGGATTATTGCAGCGACGCACGCATGCAGGCATTCTGGAAGCCAACACTCTTGCCGAAATAAGGAGGCAAACATGTTTGGATCGCTAGTAGCCATGCTCGATCAATGGCTCGTGCATGTTGGGAGGGGTCAGGTCAGGTCACAGGCATCATCAGGCAGTGCTGGTTGGTGGTCCGTTGAGGTCAAGACAAGACGGAGCCCCAAGCGTATCTGCATAGCATTAACAAAGCGTACCTGTCAATCAAGCACGTTCGCATCAGTGGACACGGGCAGCTTAAATAAAGGCTTTAGCCGTAAGCTATCTCGTGTTCGTACTCATGGCCGCCTGCACCCGTACCGTACGAACGCTCTCCCATGAATGACAGGAAAAGATCCATGTCGCCAGCAGCCAGCTCTGGATCAGTCCCAAGTCCCAGTCCCAGCCCTCAGCGAGAGCGTTGCCATGTCGTTTCATGCGTACAGGTCTCAGCGACTGGCCTGATGGGGATCGAATCCTCCACATCACCACAGGGACAGGCTCACACACGACACCCCTTGGCCCCTTGGGAGTTTGGGACCCTGTTAGTGCCAAGCCTAATCCGTTTTTGATAAATAAACCTCCTTTTCAGGATCACTGTTGGAGAGCAGCAGCCTCTATTTTGTAAACACCTGTTTCAGGTCCTTTGCAAATTTCTGATGAATCCTGATTTGTTTTTCGTCTATTGCCACATGTACAGGTGTCACGGATGTGGCATCTAGCAATTAGCTCGAAAAATTGTTCCATGGAACCGAAATCCGCAAGAATACAAACTTTTGCACACACCACTCTACAACTGCCATTTTTCAGCCCATTGCAAGAAACAGATCAAACACAAGGGAATCTGACAGCTGCCAAACATGACAGTGGTTGGATATGTATAATGTATTGGTCCAGTTCAGATTAATTTGTATTTAACTTGGAACCTGCAGAAAAATGTTGTACTAGTAGTAGAATATAAAACGTTAGTACTGTAAACACCGCTTCCTGCTGAAACCTTTTTTTTTTAGCCATGTTTCTATCTGCATGCAATTTAAGTAAGATGGTCTTCACTTGGCCTGTCGACGAGAATCAGATAATCCTGATGCTACGTTGAGACATTCTGCCAAGTGTTTTTGAGTTATCTGCACTGCACCCAACCGCTTCATTCTTTCTTTAATGGAACAGAAACAGAGCAGACGAGAAAAACTTGATGCTGACAGTGTGATCTCTTCGGTGATGCAGACATGGATGTACATTTCTGTGCCACTGGTGCTCTACGTCGGGGAACGGACGCTACGGGCCTTCCGATCCAAGGCTTACGCAGTCAAGATTCTCAAGGTAACTTAACATCCTTAGACCACATCTAAACATCTCATTATCTGAAGTTTCGACAGCAGGTATCACCCAGGCATACATATCATAGTCTAGCCTCTTGCCCCTGCATATATCTGTCTCATAATCTGGATGACAAGCATCAGTCGGCACCCTCGCTGACAAGTGACAACAAACTATCACATTATATATCATCATCGTCAGTTGGTCGAAAAGATAAACGGGCGTGGCTTGGTCAATTGTGTCTTGCACTCTTGCTCTTGCAAATTGTCGAAACCATCGTTGCCGTTGGGAGAACGGGCATAAAGGATTATGGCATGTGGCCAGTATGATGAGGATATGGTGCTAGGTCATGTTGGCACTAGGATATGTAATAGGGTCATGTAGGCTTAATTGAACACTTGTCTCATTTATAACAACTGCCCATCACTTAGCTAGTAGGTCACTTCATGTCAGTAGTCTTACAATTTCAAGACCAAACTAGATGCTCACAAAAAGAATGATCTAAACAAAGAAAATGGCTTGGGGTTTTCTACTGCTGCTTTTTTTCCTTAAAAAAAGAGAAAATATATGATGTTTAGGATAAGCCAATTAGTTTAAAAATGAACGAATTAGCTTGTCATAAGAAACATATATATATTTTTTTAAAAAGGAGGGAGGTACAAATACCTGACGGTTGGAAGTAGGAAGAGATGGAAAGTGTATGTTCTTACTGCAATCTGGTTCACTCAGGTGTGCCTTCTACCGGGGAACGTCTTGACCATAACCATGTCGAAACCCTACGGATTCCGCTACAGAAGTGGGCAGTACATATTCCTCCAGTGTCCAACAATCTCCCCATTTGAGTGGTATGCCTGACTCTTCATTTGTCTATCTACTTGTTCGATCACCCTTGCTCCTTTTTGTTACACTCATCTCTGATGCTTCTTCGCATGGCTGGCAGGCATCCTTTCTCCATCACTTCAGCTCCTGGAGACGACTACATCAGCGTCCACATCCAGACCAGGGGTGACTGGACACAGGAACTCAAACGCATCTTCGTTGAGAACTACTTCACGCCATGCGTGCCCAGAAGGGCTGCCTTCGGGGAGCTAGGCTCGGTGGAGCACAAGAGGTTCTTTCATGCATGCATTCCTGCTCCCCTGTTTGTCTGCCTGATCAATATGAATCTGAGCAATGCCTTGCCTCCTCTGGGCACTGATGCAGTCCGCCAAGGTTGCTGGTCGACGGCCCCTACGGCGCCCCAGCGCAGGACTTCAGGAACTACGACGTGCTGCTCCTTGTCGGCCTTGGGATCGGCGCAACGCCTTTCATCAGCATCCTGAGAGATCTTCTGAACAACATCAAGCTGGCTGATGAGCTGATGGTATCGTCTCATTTGTAGCATGCATTCTTCAGCTGACTCAGTTCTTGCTTGCCTGAAACTGACGGTCACTTTGTCTGAACCTTTCAGGACCTGGCGATGGAGACCAGCCGGTCCGAGGACAGCGCCAACAGCTTGAGCGCGTCAACGGCGAGCAGCAGCAACAAGAGGCGGGCATACCGAACAAGCTGCGCACACTTCTACTGGGTCACAAGGGAGCCTGGATCATTCGAGTGGTTCAAGGGGGTGATGAATGAGGTCGCTGAAATGGACAAGAAGGTGATGCCTCTGCCTTTCCGTGTGCTGTTTTCCTTGGAGATGTTAATGTACCCATGACGATGGGGTTCCTGCCTTCATGATGGTTTAACCAGGGTGTCATTGAGCTGCACAACTATCTGACAAGCGTGTATGAGGAGCGAGATGCAAGGACGACCCTGCTGTCGATGGTGCAGGCACTGAACCACGCCAAGCATGGCGTAGACATAGTGTCAGGAACAAGGGTAAATACACTTTGGTTCAGTAAACAGAGTATCATGAATTCGATGAATAAATAATCCGGGGAATGTTGATGAACATGATTGCTTTTTCATATTATAATTGTGCTCATGTTTCAGGTCAGGACACATTTTGCAAGACCTAACTGGAAAGAAGTATTTACAAGAATAGCGTCCAAGCACCCAAATTCTACAGTTGGTAATATTTTGCCCCCCATGTATTCATTTTCTTTTCTCAGCATACTGAAAGGCATAAAA
This sequence comes from Saccharum spontaneum, assembly GCA_022457205.1. NCBI lineage: Eukaryota > Viridiplantae > Streptophyta > Magnoliopsida > Poales > Poaceae > Saccharum > Saccharum spontaneum. The sequence continues at coordinate 37,761,075 of CM039606.1, read as the reverse complement.
ACAACTATTGAGCATCGATCAAGTGTTCGTCATTCTGATCATGAGAGTTTATTATGCATGCAGGGGTATTTTACTGTGGGAGACCTACACTTGCCAAAGAACTGAAGAAACTGTCGCTTGACATGAGCCACAAAACGGGAACCCGCTTTGATTTCCACAAGGAGTACTTCTGATGGAAAATAGAAGTACTCCTGATTTCTTTAGTACTAGAAGATACAGATAAAAAAAATCACAAATTTTGCATAGAAGCAAACTGATCCTCTTCACAATATGTAAATGTAAAGCAGAGGGTAGTTAGAAACAATTTTTGTTAACCAAATGGGAGGGTAAAAATATGTCATGTGCTTTCAGACAGCCTTACATGTATAGATCATAGCTATTCATTGTATGCTAAGCATACAAGAGACTGAGGCCAACAATATGAATGCATATCATTCAAATAACTGTTCATGTTTACTTTATTACTAACAGTGGCATTGTGCAGAAATCACATATGATCAATTGATTCTCTATTTATGCCTCAGCTGTTGAAGCAACTAGCATGCTGGGACTGATTTGCATTACGTTAAATAGTTTGGAGGCAGAAATGAAACACTGTCATGAAAATACACCAAGAATCACTACTTATTAATTAATAATCAAATATAGTTTGCCATGAGTAATAATGTACAATACATCTATATATATATTATATTTAAAGCTAGAACAGACAAAGTTAAACTGCTTGCTAGTCCTAATCCAATGTCAGCAGGAGAAACAAGACTTCAGTCTTCAGGTAGTACTTACACCAATGAGATCCCCAGACCCATTCTGACAAGGAAAACAAAACATAGTCGCAGAGAACAGCGGATCTATACTTCTTTCCCCCCATATGAGTTTAGTTGATGAAGTATGCCGCACCAAGAGCATCTCGTGCAGAAATCCTCTGCAAACAAAGACACACACCGATTATTAGACCATTTCCAACATTTTTCAAATTAGTTGAGATCCGTATAGCAGGTCCATTGACCCACCTAAAAAAACACTATTCATGAATATGCTTATATGGAGTTTGCATTAGTCAGCATGCCTCATATCAAATCTCAGATAACAAAGCAAATGTTGAAAGATAGACGTGTGAAACATAAGAGCAACATACCTGTGAAGGATTAAGGATCAACATTTGTTCAATTAATTCAACAGCATGACAGTCAAAGCTGAAAAGATTTTTTTGAAATATTAAATTCAAACATAAAAAAATTAGTAACCACACTAAATACCTACATGTAAGAAATATAGTCAGTGGATTACTTTTGCAACATATCTCTCAGGCTTCGTTTAGTAGGAGTCGCAGGACGGATAGTCATAGTCTTATACAATGGTAGCTTGGAAACACCTGGCCAGTTTTCCTCGTTTGGAGATCCACACAGTTCAAATATTTTTGATAACTGCTCTTGCTAAAACAAAACACAAGCTTCTGTCAAGGTTTCAAGCATAAACATAACAAAATAAGATAAGTTGAATGATGTCAATAATCTGAAACTACTCATCCATATTCGAGGAAATATTGCAAAGACATGTGTTGCCATGCTCATGAGTAAAGAGTTATAGGAGCTGACTATAAGTGAAAACATGAAAATAGTCATTAACGTGTTTTATTACTAGGATATCCAACACAAACAGCAATCACTGGACAAACTGGGAAAAGTAAGAAAAATACAACAGATCAATTCAATAAGTTCAAGATACTAATTGACAGTAAAATATTACACATGAAACCATAATACTAAGTTACTAACATCCACATTTGTTTAAAGGTGGTCTTAAAAAAGGTACTGAACTCTGATGGTCTAAACAAATAAAATCCCTCTTTCAAAGATGTGCTATTTGTTGGAAATAATCTTGTCATAAGAGATGAATAGATGCATCACATGCATCTATGGACTTGAGTAATCAAAAGAAAATTGACTTGTTCAAGAAAAAGCGAATGGTGGAAACTGTCTGGTTTCCTGGAATCGAGTCACAATGCCACTATAATATGGAAGGCTTGGTATTCATGATCTGGAGTATTTAGGATGGCCTCTCCGCATTAGGTGGCTTTGGCTTGACAAGACAGACAGTTCTCTACCTATTCAAATCCCTCAAAATGCTCAGGCTCTTTTCAAGGTTGTGGTGAAATCCGTAGTTGGTAATGGGGAAAGCATCCTGTTCTGGTCCGATAGGTGGCTGCGAGGAAATACAGTGTCTGAGCTGGGCAGCTGGCACCTAATCTTCTCAAAACAATTCCTAAGAGAGTCATAAAACAGCACATGGTTGCGCAGGCTTTGGAGACCCGCCTTAGGGTCTCAGATATTAAAGATACACTCTGTCCTGGTCCTGAGAGAGTACCTCTTGCTATGGGATTTGGTTGATAATATGTTGCTGCAAGAGGGGGTTGAAGATCAGCACCGATGGAAGCTCACCAGGTCTGGTATTTATTCTAGCAAATCAACCTACAATGCTTACTTTATTGGCTCCATTCGCTTTGCTCCATGGAAAAGAATTTGGAAGAGCTGGGCTCCTCAACATTGCAAGTTCTTCATTTGGCCTGCAATCAACAATAGATGCTGGACTGTTGATCGTCTAGCAAAAACAGGACTCCCTCATCCACCATCCTGTCCTTTTTGTGATCAGGCAGGAGAGTCCATCCAGCATTTGTTGATCTCTTGCATCTTCGCTAGACAGGTCTGGGTTTATTATTCTTCAGAGATTGGGTTGAGCTCCATCAGTCCGGTTTCTACTAGCAAATTTTTAAGTTGGTGGTACCAGGCAAACAAGGATGTGCCTAAGGAGATGAAAAAATGGCTTAATTCACTCATTACCCTGGTGGCCTGGGAGATTTAGAAGCACAGGAATGAGTGTGTCTTTAATGGTGCAAGTACGAGCATCAAAATTTGTTACCATGTGAATGGATCTCGAACCTAAACCTAGCTTTGTTACCATGTTAAGAAATGCAAACTCACATTGTATTACAGTCCCCAAAGGGAAAGACAAGGTTCTGTACAATATGCACTAAACCCCTTACAATAGTGGGAAAATATACAGCATAGATATGTAAATCTAACAAAATATCAGTGTAACAGAAAATGCATAATAGAACAAAGTAAGACAGACGGGAATCAAGGATCATATAACAGTAATAAAATAGATAAATATGCACGAATTGATGTATTTGTGCATCATGCCTGTTAGACAGGCTGTTAGTGGGCTGGTTAGGTTTATGCCATGGTAGGCCTAAGGCCCATGCACCTAGGGTTACTGCGGCCTCTAGCTCTGGCACACCCTGTGGTATATACACATGTATCCTTTTACTTGGCATTTGGCAATCAATCAATCTAATCCGCGTGATATTCCTCGTTTACAACACAAAAATCATCATGTTCAATGTTCACAATACCAAATTTCATGTAAATAATAATTCAATTATTATAGGAAAAATAGCACCAGGAGCAAGAGCACAAAGGAGAGAAGTGTATGCATCATACCTCAGTTCTGCCAGGGAATAATGGTTTCTTAAGTAAAAATTCTGCAAATATGCAACCAACAGACCAAATATCCACAGGTTCAGCATAACTTGTGGCACCAAGAAGCAACTCAGGGGGTCTATGAACAGTTTGTAATTATGTCCACATCAGCACATATTCATGGAAAAAGTTGTGTTAGTATAAGGGGTAAAAAGATTTTGGCCCAAACAAATGTTTTATGATGTTATTTTCCCTATTCCACTTACCGGTACCATAAAGTGATGACATGATTTGTTAAAGTTCCATCTCTCGTGAACAGCCTTGCAAGGCCAAAATCTGCGAGTTTTAACAACTTACCACCAGTTATTAGAAGATTAGCCCCTACAAACAATTCAATAAACAGGCAAATATGAGATCAAAACATAGTCAGAGAAGGGTCGAAGGCACAAATGACCAGAGATGCAAAGTTTCAAGTTAAATCTAAAAAAGTGAAAACCTTTGATATCCCGATGAAGTACATTGTTGACATGGCAGTACTGCAATCCTTTTAGCAGCTGCCCCATATAAACCTGAAGAAATGAAAATTTGCATCAATAATTGGTCATTTTAAGAAACACACTAATGATTAATGCCATATCTCACTGTTAATTCATAATTTTTTCAGTAATTCTTGGTCTGTTTCTCTTAAGCGCCTAAATCAAAGATTCACTCAAAATGACTTATTTCTCCAAGTCAAGTCCTTAAGTAAAATGCATTATTTCATGGCATGCCACCGCCTAATAAATTTATCGGCACTTGCATGCATGTTTAGTGCACAGGCACATAACAATACGTCAAGGCATCTGCAAGGGATCTGGTAACTCAAGCTAGGCTATGCCCTGCCCCAACAGTTTTTTTTTCTGAAAATTTGATCCCAACTGGCACATAATGAAAATTTGAATGGAAAATTAGAGGCCACACAATGCCGTTTTGGATGAGAAATCAGATTCCTGCCACTTATGCATGGATGAGAACAAAATAACAAATATAGGAGGTCACTGGTACTGGTGCATCAGCACAAGCCCATGAGCTTTGCAGCCTTCACCACCGTCCATGCAATCAGGGACGACCTCGTCATCACTCATCAGGGCTTCATCTTAGTCATCTCAGATTCCATGGGACACTCATTTCCTTGTTATCTATGTTCTAGCCAAAATCAGTATAAGCATATGTGATATGATATGACCCTCGTGATGCCCAAATACTGGCTCCACCCCTGGCAATGGACCATGAAGCAGCATCATACATTCATATGTGATTACTAGTGGCTAACACAGCAACCAACATTGCTAATGACATGCAGCAAACTTAGAGTTAACAGAGGCACTACTGACAAAAATCAACAAAAAACATGCATAGGGAAGAAAACCATGCCTTAGATTGCTAGAAAAAATGTGAAGAGAAATGTGCTCAAGATTTATGGATGGAAGGAGTACACTTGAGTACCTTGACTTGGGATGGGGCACTATGGTGCAATACTTTCTTCAAATCATGGTCCATGTATTCAAACACCATGTAGATGTCTCCCCTATAGATGTGATCATCTGCACAGTCCACAGGATAAAATTAAATGCAGGTAAAAATCAATTAACAGGGAAAATATTAAATCCATCAGCATGAGCTACATTAGTGAAGAATATAAGCAATCAAACAAAAGAGAACTGAGTGATACTATACCTGATCCGCCTGTTCCATGTGCAGAACCTGAGAAAAAATTTAAATAAATGGTTACGCAATGTCATTGTACTAATGCACTCTATTATATTTCTAGAAATGACTAGATGAACATTTGTTACCAGGAGATACTACAATCTCTTTCAATCTGATGATGTTCTCATGATCCAGCTTTTTTAATAGTTTAATCTCACGCAAGATTTGGCGTGGAAACTACAGAGGTACTGAACAGTTCAGAGGGGTCTAAAACACGCACAAAACAATGTGCTTGAGTATTATTAACTTTGTTGAGATCATAAAGCTTACCCCTTCTTTGCCATCATCCAGTTTTATTTTCTTAAGTGCTGCTCTTTCCCCAGTAATAATATCCACAGCTTCAAATACCTCGCTGAGATTTGTAGGAAAAGACACGACATTGACAAATTAGGCGGTTAGATAGACCATAGATATTCATGTAGTAGTAAAATGCCCTGGCAGATCAATGTAGATGGCAAGGAAATAAAACTAATGAAAATATGGTAGGAGATCTCCTTTGTTCCATTTTCTTATCATGAAATAATCCTAAGGACAAGAAAGAACATCAAGACTGAAAATTTAACCATTGTTATTTCAAAGAGCCTTGTTTAGCAGGTTATTTCAAAGATCTTAAGACATAATGGAAGACCATTATAGTCCACCTGATTCAGTAAAAGTAGGGGTTCAGAAAGGACTATAAATTATTCAGTGCGAAAGACTATAAATGGCTCTATTGATTCTACAAGAATATCACAATTTTTCTCAAGAGGTTTGATCTTTTGCATCTTCATACACCTAGCGTGTTGCACAGTACATAATCAAATTAGCAATGGAAGTACTTGCCCCTATTAACCATTTTAGATACAGAATAAAAGGTAGGCACTATTTTCTTTACGTTCCACTGAATACAATCAGAGTATCAGACCCTCTCAGAGGGAGTATTTTACAATAGTCAAAACGGAAAGAAAAGAAAAACGCAAGATTCAAACACTAAGTTACCAACTGAAAGCAAAATATCTTGCAAAACCTTACATTTTCAGCGCATATGCTTAAATTATATTTCCAGAGTAAAGAGGTTCAAGGCTATATAAATTATAGGATAAACAATGATATACACTTTTAAAAGTGAAAATTTTCTTTCTTTTGGCCAAAGGGAGCAAGCTCTGGATTTCACTCTAGTTCCAGTAAAAAGCAAACGAATGGCCAAGTGAAGGGGGAGAATCGAAAACATAAGAACATACCGGTGCCTGATCCTTAACATGAACTACTGCTCAAACACATAAAACATCATTTTTCTATACACACAAAATCCTATTCTGAGCTATCCACATGGAGTTGCATGAAAGCTAGATCTCATAAGATAGGGCTCTAGTGTCTCCCAACTCTTCATCATAACCTATCTTCTATAAAAGCATTGACATCTTGATTATCAGATTATCTACTTGGTGAAAATCTTTTGCTGACATAATGTGCTCCAACATGTCGTGATATGAATTCCAGAAATATGCTTTCTAAAGATAAAACCTATCATGGGAAAATCGTACTAGAGAAAACGGCACTATTAGAACCCAGGATGTCCAAAAAGATAAAAAAGCTGACGCAACTGAGCAAAGTTGTAAGCATAAATATGTGAAATTCCTGGTAAAATGAATATAATCAGGTTAGTACCAGATGTTATGGGATTTTCTCCCTTTCAT